>RJWT010012720.1:0-22245 GCA_004365215.1 Cuniculus paca
AATATTTAAATTTTTAAAAATTTGTTACAGAAAAAGACATATCATAATGAGTCCACCTCATAATACTCCCTCTCTTCAAACACACTTATTCAATCGTGCTTGACACTTTCCAAAGCAATTCTCTTTCACAAGTGTCCTTACTGGTGCTGTCATGGCTGCTTCAATGGTCTGAAAGAATGTAAAACTCTTAACTTTTATGGTAATTTTGACTTTGGGGAAGAACCAGAGATTGTATGGTGCCAGATCCAGTGAATAAGACAAGTGAGGATGACACTTGGCAGGAGGATTCACAAAAAATGACATCCAGATCTGCTTCATAAAGTGGCAGGAACAATGGGATGAGTGTGTTCAAAGTGAGGGGTAGCATTTTGTGGAGGAATTAGGGTAATGTGTCTTTTACTGTAATAATTTTTTAATTTAAACATTCACCATTTTGATCACACCCCTGTATGTATATAAAGTTTAATTTTAAAATGCATTGACAATGTATTACTAAACATGGCAACTAAATTTAAGACATTGTGTTGAAGTTAATGCAACAAATAAAATATATAGAAGATAGAAAAAGAGTATCTCACAATGTGAAAATAACATCTCACAATGAAATATAAGCTCCAGCTGTAATTTGCACATATTCTCCCAAGAATTAGCAGGAAGTACAGTACTTTTCTTCTATTTTGGAAAGCAGCCACCATACTGTGCAAAGTTACTGTTTGGCTACATTCTAAAAATAATTGCTACTGCTGATTGCCTCTTAACTGAACTACAACTTGAAAAACTTGTACATAATTACTTCAGTCATCCTTATTTTCAAACAGATTTGAAATAACTTTTTAAAATAGTAAGGTCTCCCAATACAATCAGCTCAAGGAAATAGGAGTATCCTTGCCCACAACCACCTAAGAATAATAGCTATGCTGTTCCCAGCATTTCACAAATATTGTCTCTGAATCTCAACAAGTCCTATAAATTGGGATTTTCCATCCAGCCACTAAGAGACAAAGCTGATGTGCAAATCAGTCAATTCGGTATGATTTCAAAACAACTCTTTCCTCCTACATCATGCCAGCCTATGATCAAATAACCCTCATGCCCAAAAACCCATGCCCTGAGTGACACACCGGTAGGGTCTGTTCTATGACTATATACGCAGAAGGTCCATGTCTAGCCCATGTCTCCTACCAAGGCTCCAGGTGACAGAAAGCCCTGCAGGTTCCAGCCCACAGAGTCCACTGAAATCTGTACAAATGTATCATAGATAAGGGTTGAGATTTCAAGATTCCAATCTTGATATTGGGTCTGTGTTGCATAACCTCATTCTTACTATCTCCAATATCACCTCCTACTAACCATAGCTATCTATGTAAGGAGGTGATAATGGTAGTTTTTATTCAGGAGAAAAAGGTAACAGATCAATTTTATGGCTATATGAATACTGTCATATTTTTGTCTATGACAGTTTTCAGGTAAGTGATTCACTAACCTCTAATGGATTACAAGAAGAAATTTGATTTTCAATTTTTTATTTATTGCACAGATGAAAGAATAACGGTAATGAGATATTTGCTGTCACAATATTGGTAAGTTGATTGCCTTTGTTTTTCCATGTATTCCAGACTTGCAGTTGTGGTATGGATGTGCATGTCATGTTCACTTGTTTGCATCTTAAGTGTTTGTCCTCATTGGTACTGCGTTTATATTTGTCTCTTTTGCTGTCTTTGCAATTAGATTTATCTATCCAAATTTATAAACCAATATCTTACTGGTGGGCATTTTGTAAGCTTCCCATTTTTGCTATTAGGAATAATTCTAGAATGAACGCCTTCATAAGCATAGATTTTATCTTCTTTTACATTATTTCATTAGGATATCTTCTTCCATGGGGGATTTCTAGGTCAAATATTATAAAATGATTTAACTTTCATACTATCAACCCAAGCATACAGATGAAACAGACACATCATAATCTCACTGTCTTCAGACAAGGCCACTGCCATTCTTAATAATTTAAAAGATGAAAGAACATTTTGGTAGTCTGTTGGTACTTGCCAAGTTTTGAACATTTCTCCATGTATTCTTTTCTGTTTTTAGATTCTCTCTGTTAATTGTCTCTTTGTACCCATTTATCAGTTATCAATGGAATCATAACTTTATTGACTTATTATTTTTTCATACTACATACACATTATGTGTTTTTCACAATTGCCAAAAGTATTTCCCTAACTGTTGTAACCTTCATTTTATTTCCTGCTGTTAAAGAATTATATTACTCTTATTTAACTAAAATTGTCAATATTTTGATGCTATCTCCTATCTTTAAAACTTTGAAAGCAAAGTGAGTTTTTGTTGTTGTTTCTGTTTTTGTGGTACTGAGAATTGAACCCAGGAATGCTGTACCTTTGGGCGATATCCTCAGCCTCTTTTTTATCATTTTTATTTTGAGGCAAGGTCTCTCACTAAGCTACCAAGATTGGACTCAAATTTGTGGTGCTCCTACCTCAACCTTCAGAGTAGTTGTGCTTACAGGTCTGTACTACTACTGCACCTGCCAAGTATGTTGTTAGCTTGAGAAGTAAGTTCCTGCTATCAGTTATTCTTAACGTTTTTTAAAAAGCGTTTTTATTAGTTTGCTGTTGCTTGTTTGCTATTTTGCAGCGCTAGAGACTGAACCTGAACAGGACCTCGCTCCTGCTAGGCAAGCACTCTCCCATTGAGCCACAGCCCCCGCGCTTTTTGATGGCTTTTGAGACACTAACGCACGATCTGTTTTGCTTGTTTTCTTTCTATCTGACTTTATGACTCTTGTGACACTGTCTTTGACTTTCCTCTGCCTTCCCCACCCAAAGCATTAATCACTACACTATGTGCATAGCCACACTGCTGTTATGTTTCTCTTATTTTCTTATGACACTGTAAAGTATTTGGTTTCCATATTTCTCTTTATTTCCAAAATAATTTTTTTGAGAGTAGGTTCAATATCTTTTCATTTTTGTATCCAATAATCAAAAAACACCATGGCAGCGCATAGGAGCATTTGGTAAGTACTTATCAATTTACTTGCTGTCGTTTGCCCCCTTTTCATTGTAGATAATCTAATGCCTGAAATATTAGATAATATTGTTCAGAAATTATACATTCTGCAGGCAGCTGTAACCTAGATAAGTTACATAGTGGAATTAGTATTTGTTTAATTATCTACTTTATTGGAAATAGTTCGCTTATTTAAATATGGTCTTTCATACCAAAATTAAAAGTGTAGACTAGATAGATGTTCTAACAGCCCAAAATATTCTGAGTGAAATTGTTCTCTTTTTTATACAACAGAAAGAAAAAACTATACTACGAAAAATATCTTAGGTCTTAATAATTTCTATAATTTCTGCAAAGCTACTTATAACCTAAGAATTAGATTCCAACTCTACACAGGTAGATAATACTTAGCCGAAATAAATTTTTAAAGCAAATTATAACAAAGTAAGTGGTAAACGATATCTACAAAACAAAGAAATACTTGCAAAAGATGCAAACAAAAGTGTTTTACAACTTATAGCACAAAAGAAGTATCTAAATTCATTCAATTTAAGGCATACATATTCTAAGTCACTTGCCATTTTATGTTTCAGAAATAACTCACTTGAAGATAAAATACAATCTCAAGTATGTGAAGGTAAAACAAAAAAATTCAACATTCAACTCTTGTAGAAAATGAGTGAGGTACATCAAACATCTGACCAGGTGTTTGGGAGTTGGGAGAGGCAACGGACACCACATACATCTTCCAGTGAGTATTTCCACATCTGCAGAAAACCCACAGCATCAGAAAACAAACTGTTCTCTTCTTAAAAGAATTTGACTTAATAGAAATAGTATATCCTTAAGTTTCAACCACATCTCCGGTGGGTTCCTATTATTTAAAAGAATCTTCCAATACAGTGTTTATCATTAAAAAGTATACTAGGCAATGCAAGCATTTACCTTCTTGCCTTCAGAGGTGCTGCTGACTGCTGGCCAGGTAGGTTTCAATCCACACCCTGTCAGGAATGGAAATATAATCAACTTTGCCCCTCCCACAATGGCACTTTTCCAAGTGCCCTTTTGGAATCTGGGGTAATATTGTCACTGATTGATTAAAGAGAAAAGCATGGCAAGTGCTTTTTAAAACAAATTGGCATGATTCATGCTTTCAACTGAATTATATATTTCACATCATATATTTGTATGTTCTTTGCTTTCACCAATTGTGTCTTTTTATAGAGCACTCAATATAATAGTTAACCCATGCATTTCCTCCCGAATTCCTATTCTACATAAAAGAGAAGCAGAAATCTGTCTTACTTCACATACTTATTGCCATGGAAAATTTCTTGTATTTGAACTTATGCTATTCTAAACATTTTTAACTTGTCAGGCAGGACTTTAAAATGTGTTTTAAGGTCCTTTCAAAGTTTTACTTTCTTTTTCCTTGCAACAGTGCTAGAGTTGGGGGGGATTATCTGATTTTTGATAACAATAACTGAATACCAATCACAGTACAGAAATTATCAAAGTATGCTGATGGAGGGGAAGGAACTTTCTAGAAAAGAACAAATTTACTAAGAGCCAAAGAACTGATGAGCTGTGAACCACTATCTCTAGAGTATCTGATTCAACCTCCTGTGCTCTCTTGCCTGCTTACCTATTTATTTTCAACAGGTTTTAGGGGCCCAGAAACCCCTATTTTTTCTTGTAAGACTTCGAAAAAGCTTTCATGGGACATAGACCAAAAAGCACACAAAAGTTTTAAAACTGAGACCAAAATTGTCTTGATGTTACTTGTATTTCCAGTACTCTAGAATCCAACCTTGTTAATGACTATGAACCTGGGTTTAACAACTAGGAGAATCTGGGGTACAGTCAGAACTGCAGGAATTTACATGATGTAGGGGCTAATAAGGATTCCTCTTTCAGTTGCTTCCCTTTTTTGATATCTCCAGCTTCCTTCTCTAAACTCTTGTCAGACAGTAACATTATCTGAACAGCAACCCAGCAATAGGAATATATTAGACATAGAAAAATTCAAAAGAAAAGTTTTTTAAAAGGATATTGTCTTTATAAAGAATATAAAGTATATATGGAGCTACTGCACAAATCAAACAAGTAAAAGCCATTTTTAAAAGAAAAGATACAAAGCAATAGAAATCAGTGACTAAACATTGAAAGATTTTCTCAAACTTCAGTAATAAGCCAAAAAACCCCAACCTGCTATTACTTTTCCTTCACTCTACCATCACTTGAAAATGATTGTGTACTTTCTCTATGCTTCCACAAAATTCTACAAACCCGCTTAGTCATTGGTTATGATTTCCAAGAGACTGGTGTATTTTAGCATGTGAGTCAGTTAATACCTAGTCACTAACTACTTAATACAGTTGCTTCTCATCACAGCCTTTTAAAAAGAATATTATCTACAATTAAAATAGGATAATTTTTTTGCCTGGGCCCTTGAATTTGTGATTGTCATGTTTGTTATTGTTTGCTGTTGATATACACATTGCATTGGGCTTCTTGGTACCTGAGCAGATTCAAAGCTAGTATAATTATCTTTAATCTAAGATTGCATCTGTTTATCCTTTCAGGTAAGCCAACTAATTCTTAACAACAGATGACTGTGCCCTATAAGCCTTAAAATTTGGTGTGGTGGGATTGCTCAATCAGTGATGATGAAATTTGCCACTAAATGTAACTACATGTTAAGGAAACTTGATAAATCACTGAAGACGGTATGGGAACTTATTGAGCACTGACTGTGGTACATTTCAAGCAAATTTGGCACTTTGCACACATGATCTCATTTGAGTGACTGAAGAAAGTCAGTCTCTCTGATGTCAGTGATTTCAAGCACCAGAATTTGAAGGAATTTTGAAGGTCAGCTAGCCTGACTTATTCAAAGCAAGCTAAAATAAATTTGTCCTTGTCAACAGACTGTAAAATTAGTATCTGTTTCATCAAGTGTAGGGTTGGATAATTTCTCCTAGATATGTTACAATTGATAAGGACTTATGAGCTACTCAGGTAACCTTTTAATTACTAGTCTTTTTCTGCCTGGAATTAAAACTTCAGGGGTGAAAAAAAAAAAACTTCAGGGATGACAGAATGATTCATCAATCAAAGGCTTTGCCAACTTTTGCTGTAAAAGTGAGATTAAAATTTTCCCACTGGTAAAGGCAATATTTTTTAAATATTGTGAGGATCTTTTACATTTAATTTTATATCCCAATCCTGAGGAAACAAAATGTGTTTATACAAAAAATATTAGGACACTTTCTTTTGTTGCAGGGGGAGCGGGATTGAACTCGGGATCTTGTGCATGCTAAGCAAGCACCCTACTACTGAGCTACAGCACACTTTCTATCTAATTAAAATACATCTTTTATCTGAAGCTCATGGTTTACATGACATTCATAATTTTGTTCTCCAAATTTAAAAGCATGATACCATATTAAAGTCAAAAAGAGAAAAAAATTGTCATAACAACAAATAGCATAAAGACTAAAACACAATAAATTTGTTTTAAAACTTGTAGTTGTCCTGAAGCTATCATTCGCCTCTCTTAAGGGCCCTCCATTCTTTCCAATTCAAACTAAATCTTCCAAATTGGAAATAATGTCACCTGATTGCCCCAATATGGAAGAAACATGGAGATCAGAGACGAACAGAGCAATGAGAGGGCAGAGAAGACAGGACAGAAAGAGTGAGACATAACTACATGAGGACCCAGATCCCATCTGAATCTTACTGGACTGCAACTGTGAGCACACATCTCTTGAACTTCAACAGTCTCACCTATTAAAAACTAGAAATAATAATATAGTTTTCTATGCTCTGTATTATACAACTGTTCCTGTCATTAAAATAATTACATAGAATTAACACTGCATAAACTTTTACTTTCTAGCCAAGTCTTTATGATGTATATTTGTTACTTTCCAAAATTGCAAATTAAAGCTTCATACTTCACAAACTGCAGCCCTTAGGCCAAATTCACCCCATTGCCTATTTTTGCAAATAAAGTTTTGTTGGAAAGAAACACAGGCATTCACTTACTGTCTGTGGCTACAAAATAGCTGTGGGTAAAAAAACACGTGGCCTGCAAAGTCAAAAATACTTATTACTTCACCCTTTCCTGAAAAGTTTGCTGATCCCTAATTTAAATGATAGAGCATCATAATTTTTTAAAGCCTATAAAGTTGTTGTATCCTTAAAACATATCAGTTCCTTGCACAGAACAAATCTGTGATACACTGATGAGGAATACAGTTTATTTGAATTAAAATGACGTTTTGGCTTGATCTTCACCTCAGGCAATTCTAAGTCTCATTAAAGATACAATAAAGTAACAACTCAGACTTTAAAACAGTAAACAACTATCAAGTGCCTACTGTGTGCCAAGTGCTGAGTATACAATGATAAGAGTGTCACTGTCTCTGTGCTCATGATATATGTATATACTTTAGAGCCTTTATTATACAGTTGCTTAAAAGACCCGCGCTTTATATTTCTGTTCTTTTACCCAGTTACTCTCAGTCTTGATGCTACAAAATAGAATGATCGATAACCTGAGCACCTCTCTGGTTCCTTGATCCTAAGAATAAAGATGAGCAACATACACAGCTTCAATTCCCTGACAGCAAGCCCCAAAAGGCATCACCCCCACCGAGGTTTGTCCACCTCTCAGCACATACCCAGCTGCCAATGAAGATGCTCCCCAGCAAAGGTCTGTGCCCTGATGGAGTCAATTCAATATCACACAAAGGAGGAAAGAGTCACGTCCTACAGCCTGTGGAAACTGGTGAGGAGAGGTATTGAGCAAGCAATTCTGTGGCTTTTAAATAAGGATCATGAATCAGAATCTTTTCAAGCCATCATGCTGCCTGCTTATTTCCAGAAAGCCATAGATCGGGGACTGGAGCCTTTATTATACAGCTGCTTAAAAAGTCTGAGCTTTATATTTCTGTTCTTTTCTCCATAAACAACTTATAGAGCACTGTGCTGCACTAGGAGTTTGTAATTTATAAGTAGAATCCAAAAAATCCAAGAATAATGTTTCATAACCTGTCCCAAGGCAGCACTACCAATGACTGAAGAGGGACAAAACAGGACAGTTTGGAGTCAAAGGTAATTTACACTTTTCAGATACCTGTATTTTCTAACTCATTTTATCAATGCTTCCGTCCTATCCAGTCATGACTACAACTCCATACCTGTTCAGAACAATTTGCTACACATCCGCACTAGCTAATATTTTTTTCCTCTGGCACCTCGAACAAAACCTTTCAAACAAAAATCTCTCCCCTCTTTCTCTCCCTGGTTTTATCTCTCATCTCTATCTTTCTCAGTTCCATTCCCTAACCCTCTGCTTTCTCTCAGTTATCCCTCTTTTGCCTCCTTTAGCAAAACTATTTCTGTGGAATTCACCTGCAGAACACACCAGCTATTAAAATATAATGTAACATTGGCTCATTTTCAAAACATGGTTCATGATTGCTGAAGATGATACAACTTTGGAGTACTTTCAAGGCATTAGAGGTCAATCAGACCAATTTTCAGTCTTGAAGGAAAATTATGCCATTGGATTTCCTCCAGTTCTATGAAACCCAACCCAGCCTATAGCTGAATGAGGATTGTCACTTAGGGAGTATGTACTGACTGTAGTTATATCTAGAATGCAGATCATATCCTACTACACAAGAAAATTCTGTGCGTCTTTTGGGATCTCAAACTTGTGAATGCCTAATCTGTAAACCACTTACAAGAGATGCCAAAAGAATTTAAAGTAGCATGTGACTTTCAAATGAGAAATTAGGTTCCCATGAACCAGATTCAACCCACAGAATAATAACATAACTGAAAATATCACCAAAAAAGCTATAAAAGTTTTCAATGGAGGAATGATAGAAAAATTTGAGGTGGCACAGGTAGTATAAATTGTAAATAATACCTATCATTTGAGAAAGTTTAAAATATGGGAAAATAATGCTAATTTATAAGTCCATTAAAATCCATTATTTTCTTCTTTCAATGTGCTTTTTATATATTGAGCTCATATTATATTTATAATCTTATGCTTTTTTGTTATTTAATACTTAAACCTAAATATTTAGCCATATTTTAAATTTCTATTCATAAGAATTATTTCTAATGACTTTGTGGATGTGCCATAAATTAGTCACCAATTCTCTCATGAAACATTTGGGTGGTTTTCCATTTTATAAATATAAATAATGATATTTATAATATAAATAGTGATATTTTAAAATTCTCTTTACTCTTTTAGCTAAATTTCAAGTACTCTTCTCAGCACATATATCCAAATAACTGGGCATGCATCTTAATACATGGACATTTTTAAGTGTGAATTCATCTTACAATGCACTTCAGAGAGACCCCACCAGTGAAACATAGATAGTCTGCTTTTCATTGTTATTTTTGATGTCAGTTCTTCACTACTAGAATCTGGTAACCAACCTTCTCTCTCCTGCGGGAGGTCCTTGAGGGAGGAATGAAGAAGATCAGCACTTCTTATGACTCCTCTTTCATAAATCACTGCCCTGTGTAAATACACAAAAGACTATTTAGATATTTTCCTGTTCTTTGAAGTCAAGGTTTGAACATCCTTCAAACTAGTCTGTCACCATGGGGTGGGGACAGGGTGTAACCACCTAATTTTCTGAATATTCTTAAGGGAACACTGAAGACAAGTTGGAACGTCCCTGTAAATCTCTCACCTGATTGCAATTCTCTGTGTCCATGTATTGAGTTTTCTCCAGGGACACCAGCAATGACTTCTATTGGATATGCTTTTCAAACACTCAGGGAAATGATGAACCTATAAAATGTAATTTATGTGGTTATATTAGTGCACAAAATGGAGGCTAAGAATAAATAGTGCACATGGAGGTGATCTGTGTGGCAAGTAGATAGGAAAAAAGACCCCAATGCTCCCTAAAAGGTACTTATTATTTTTTTTCACTGCTTCCCCAAAAGCCTTGCCATCAACCAGGCTACATCAGGTGCCCAACAGTTGCTCCAAGAGATAATTGGCTAAGCAAGATTTGGATGAGACCTTTCCCAGATGACTGACTCTACCCTGGGATTTGATCTTTTGGCAGCCTTCCTCAGTTAGGTGCTCCCTTATCCAAGACCAAACAGAAAGTCTGACTCTGAACATACCTGAGCTGCCTTTTTACCTGCCTTTTTTCCCATAGCCTTAGTATGTTCACTCCAGGCACTGGGTTTCCCTTATGTTGCAGAATAAGTTCTAATAAAGCCTGGAGGGGCCATAGTTTTGCCTATTCATGATTTTTCTCAAATGCAGCACGATAAAGTGATATACTAAGATCTGGTAAGGCCGAAAACCACTGGCACCAAAAGTTACCAGCAGCGAAGTCTAGTAATACAGAAGTCAGCTAGCAGCAGAGAATTACATAGAGCAATATTTGCCAAGAGCTGTCATCACCAGTGGCTCGAGGAGTTCCTAAGGAACTTGCTCCAACTGGCAAAAAGGGGAACTAACACTAAAATTGCTGCCAGCTATAGGCACTCAAAGCTTAGGACCATAAAAGAGAATTGCACTGTGCATACTTGTGACTTCTATACAAACTAAACAAGAACACTCAGCAACTTGGCAGCATTGTGAAAGCTTGTACAAGGACTTTCCCCTTTTATAGAATCCTGGAGAATAGAGCAGACAGTGATGGTGGTCAGCAAGCTCAAGAACCACTCATACCTGACTTCCACCTTACCTGAGGCTAAGAACCCATACTAGCCAGTGACAAGATTAACTTGGCTGATGTTTATTTGGTTCTCCCCTCCACTCTGAGAGTTTCTGAGAGAGCTACCACCCCCACAACAGTAGTCTCTCAGGGATCTTGAAGACAGTAACCCATCAAAAACTATACTCCACACATCAGTGTGGCCACCCAAATAAAAAAAACAGGATTTTTCTGGCCTTTTCATTGAAAATGGAGGGAGCAGGGTACCCAGTGGAAGAAAAAGGCTGAGAAGGCAGACATTAGTTCCTTGATAAAGGCTCAGGCATGAACGCAGAACACTTTATGCTGATCTCTATTCCCCACCTCCTAGAATCTTCCTTTCCCTTCTTCTGGAAATACTAGTAACAAAACTAATGTGACATGTTATGCTTCCCAGTGCTTACTCAGAAGCCTAAAAATTTGGTGCATACTTTTTTCTATCTTTTTCAATAGTCTATATTTTTAAAGAATTATAAGATTTGCTGAAAAATTGAACAGGAATACAGAGAACACATTTCACTTATTTCACATCCTTTATCTGCTTTGACTGAGTCATTGGAAAGACCTTAGCTATGGCTGCTGGTGAGACTCACTGGGACCCTTGAGGAGAGACATGGCCATGAAGAGAAATAATGCTAGGAGAGAGGAAATATCTTTTGTGATTGAGGAACCTTGCTTTCCTTCTTTTCACAGAGAGAATGTAGGTAAATATTCAGAGTTTATGTATTGGCCAACAAAGGGAGAAATTTCAAAGAGAATTTATTTCCATGATGTTTAATGTAAGAATGAATACATAACCATGTGTCAAGTCAGGATATTAGGCTCATTTTATTTCTCAAGAGAACTTCATTTCAGACAGTATGAAACTCCAAGACAATATCCAGTAAATCTAAGGCACATGATTATTCATAAAACCCCAAGAACAAACAAAATATGTGATTGTGCATATGCATGTATCATTTCAGTCTAATAATTATCTTCAGTTCTGACAGACTCACTAATCATGTATCTTTGACCTGCCCATTAAACCTCTTTCTTTATTAAAACTTACAGACCCTTCTGGCTTCTTCAAACCAGAGGCTGAAGGAAATGTGCAAAGTAGGTACTCAAAACATGTTACCTCCAAATTTGATGCTACCGGTAAAGAGAAACTAATACTGGAATTTAGAGTGGCAAAAAAGGGGGGGAGGATACAAATCAACTTAGTGGTAAAAGGTTCAGCTGAGACTATATCTCTGTCTTGTCCCTAGTGATACAATGACTTCTTTGGCCAGTTGCCTTGCCCAAGCCAAGATGCCTTTTGTCCTCTGTTCAATAATTAAAGAAATCTGATCATAAAAATGATTAGGTTCACTAATAAAGATTTGTTTGTGGTAAATTCTTGGTGACCCAGTGACCTACCACTTTCTTTCCAAAGGCAAAGAAATGATCTTAAAATCTATCTGTGAATCTTTTCTGTGAATCTTCTGTGAATGTATAGCAGCATTATTCTTCTGTCATTTATTGAAGCTTTACTTTGTTCTTGAAATTTTCTTATGGTTTTGCGAATCATTCACTCTGAGTTACAGAAGTTGACTTTTGCCTATTATTTACAGTGCTCTAAAATCTGATCACCAAGCTCTTTCTAACATGCATGTTTCTTTATTGAGTTCTTTTCCCTTTCATGAGATGCCTTAGTTATTATGGAGTTAGTATTTTTAATCCCCTTGAATTGTAACACTTTTTAATATCTCACAGCAAAGGATAAAATTTAGTTTAGTACTTCAAATATACATTAGAAAGCATGTTGTCTTACATTCCTATGGGCTACTTGGTGTCAACTAGAATTTTTAACATTTATTTCTGGTTTCTCAATTCTATTCCTTTGTTCTGTATATCTAGGCTGGTGCCATCAGCTCTTGATTATACATTCAAAAGAACTAAGTTGAGCCCTACCTGGCATTATGCACAAAAATTCACTTATACTTACCTAAATGTAAGATTTAAAATTCTAAAAATTATTTAAAGAAAATATAAAGGTAAATATTTTTAAATGGGGGTTAGCCAATGGTTTCTTAGATGTGATACCAAAAAGATACCACTAAAGGAATTAAAATTTTTCACCCATAACATATACTATCAAGAAATTGAAAAGATAATCTATCTTTAATGAACTTGTATTTAAACTATATAAATAAATTTTACAATTCAATAATCAATAGACAAATTTCCTAATTAGAAAATAGGTCAATGATTTCAATAAAAATTCATCTAAAGGAGCATGCAAATGACCGATAGCTACATTTTAAACTGTCCAACATCATAAATTGTTCGAGGAAGGCAAATCAAAAGCAAGTGAGATATAACTTCATATTCGCTGAGATGATTATCATAAATAAATAATAACAATATTTGGCAGAGATGAAGTAATATTAGAACCTTCATACATAGCTTTTGGGAATATAAAAAGGTGCAGGCATTTTAGAAAGCAGTATTGCAGTTTCTTTCAATGCTAAACATAAAGTTACTATATTTCCCTGCAATTATTCTTAGACATATACTCCAGATAAATGAGCACATATTTACACATATCTTGCACATGAATATTCACAGCACTATTGAAAATAGCCAAAATGTAGAAAGAATTCAAATCTCCATCAATTGATTAACAGATAAACAAAAATGTGTTCTATCGATACTGTAGTAGTTAGGGGTTGCAAGGAGTACAATACAGGACACATCATTTATAGTATTATTATATTATGGTCACCCAAAGAGTTAAATACAAGAAGTGCAGGAAAACTGTCCACACACTAAAGACCTAAAGAATCCAGCCATGGGCCTGGATCCCACAGCAATGTCCTGCATGAGTCCAGCTGAAGACCTAGAGCCAATGACAGCTTCCCCCATGAGTCCAACTGGAGGCCTAGAGCCCATGACAATGATTCATGCAAGTCTGTTTCATGGATCTGAGCTGCAAAGCCAAGCATCAGTAGTGGAACCTGGAAAGTCTATGCCAGCAGGGTGAAGGATCTGTGCCAGAAGACTGAGGGTTCCGCACTGGAGCCAGGAAGTGATGCTCAAAATAAGGCCCAGGACTCCCCTGAAAAGTATCAAGGCCATTCTGAGGGACAATGAGGTCCTGAGCTTCTCCAATGATAACAGCCGAGTTCATATCAGGAACCAGTATAACAAGATTTTCCTAGAGATTGAACAGCACACATCTTCCCCTCCTGAGCCAGGAATCAACATGCCAAGTAAGGACCAAAGCTCCCCCAAAGTGAACCACAGCCATTCTCAGGAACAAGGTCGTGAGCTCTCCCAATGATATCAGCCAACTTCATATCAAGGAAGCCAACATGACAGGCTCCTGCAGGAGAACCAACAGCTCCAAACAGAAACAATACATAGGAGAACCTACAACACTACTTTCCTTCTCTCCATGTCTCTTTTTATGCTGGCAACAGTCCTCCAGTAACCCTCTATACTCAGCACCACACTGATTCAGTTCAGCTGGTGCTAAGTTGACCACCAGTTTTTAATCCACCATATATTCCATGGAATATTATTCCTCCTTAGCAAAAATGAAATATCAGTAAATGCTACAACATAGATGAACTATGCAAACATTATGCTAAATGAAAGAACCAACTCACAAAATGTTACTAATTTATCATCCTGTTGACGTGAATATACGCAATTGGCAGATCCAAAGTGACAGAACATGGTTTATGGTTTCCAAGTCTTAAGGAAGGAGATAAAGGGGAATTACAATGTGCACCTAGTTTTCTTTTGAGGATGATAAAAATTTTCTAAAATTGATTGTCCCTATGGTAGTACAATTCTGTGGATATACTAACAACACTGTATTATACTTTTCAAAACTGTAAGTTAAAAGCAAAATTATTTTCTTTTAAAAAATGTATCAGACATGTTGCTGTCAACTAATCAAAACTTCCAGCAGAAGTTCAGGTATTTAAAGTCTATCTAACCTCGGCCCACTGCTTCTGCATGCACCTCCCGCACCATCAAGATGCCCAAGAGGAAGATCTACTCAGCCTAAGGGGAGTCAAAGGAGGAGCTCAAGAGGAGATCAGTGAGATTGTCGACTAAACCTGCTCCTACAAAAGTGGAAATGAAGCCAAAAAAGGCAATGGGAAAGGATAAATCTTCAGACAAAGTCTCTATCATTCCATTTCTTTTTCCCATGTTACTTTTATTCTTAATCAAAGGTCTGTAATTATTCGTTGACTTCCCACGATACGGTAAGGTGGATACTTCTAGAGATTAATAAGACAAACTCCAATTAGCATCAGTAGAATTTTCATTATATATTAGAAAAGCATTAACCACTGCTTTCAATTATCAGTTTCACATTTGTCTTTTTTTCCTTCCTGCTCACCCAAATGTGCTCCCTCATTGTCTTGGTTACTTTTCTCTCATTGTTGAGATGAAATACCTGACTCCCAAAATTAGTAAAGGAAAGGTTTATTTAGCTTACAGGTTTTGGAGGTTTCAGTCCATACTCAGCTGGCTCCAAGGCAGGGCGGCATGACTGAGGAGCAGTCTTTCACGGCAACTGCAAGCCGCAAGAGCAGAAGGGTAAAAGGGGAAAAAAAAACAGCCTCCTTCCCTCCCTTATATAGTATGCCGGCTCCACGCTGGGTGGGTGGAGCACTCACACCACCAATGCCAGTGCTAGACAATCACAAATGCTAGATTCAGCTGCCTCCATTCCTGCATGAGGCTTGGGGGACCACCTAGACACAAACCATAACATTCCACTCCTGGCCCCCCAAAGACTCATGTACATCCTTTATACAAAAGACAGTTTAAGCATTGCTGAAAAGTCCAAGTCCCAAGCCTCTTCTGAGATCTAAGGCAAACTCTTAGCTGCAAGCCCCTGTACAAATGAAAACAAAGTTAAGTACTTTCAACATACAATGGCACAAGATAAACATTACCATTCCAAAGGTTACAGATGGGATACAAAGGGTTGGAACCAACAGAAGTCTAAGATCCAGCAGGACAAACATTAAATCCTGGAGTTCCATGCTCAGCATCTGAAACAATCAGGTCAAGAGCTCCAAAAGGCTTGAGAGACAGTTTTGCTCCCTCTTTGCAGGTTTCCTTAGATGATCCATGTTCCTGGTTTTTCCTAACTTCTGGGGTCTCCATTGCACCTTTGGCTTCACACTCACAGTTTCACACTCTGCCCTCTCAAGGGCATGCTCCTTGCCCTCCAAAGCCCTCTTAAATTGGGGTGGAAGCCTTTTTAACCTCAGAATTCATGCATTCTCCATGCACCTAAAACCAGCACCACATGGATGCTGCCAAGGTCTGCTTCCAGCTGGAACAGTAGCCAGAGTTTCCTCTCTCTTGGCCATAGGAGTCAGGTGCTTGGATTGCTGGGCACTCTGAACCTGATTGTGAGGAACAGACTCCCTTTGTCATCACCATTCTAGAACCTGGTGCAGCAGCTGCCAATTTGGAAACTTGTGTGGCCTCCGCCACCATTCAGGAACCTGGGGCTCTGCCATTTTCTCCTTCAAGCAAAGTCTTTGAGGCTGCAAAAGGTGGAGACCCACCATCACTTCCTGCAATGCCCCCAGGCCATCTTTTTTATTTTTCTGTTCCTTCTCAGCAATGGAGATCTCAGCTCTATCTTCATAGTCCACACCTTTACAAGAGCTTTCTTTCTGGCCAAACTCACAATGTTTTAAATCACCATGCTGGGCTGTTTGTTCTTGATTCACAACATAAATCTGGCTAAAATCCCCCAACAATAGCCATGCCACTGCCTCAACATTCCACTGCCTTGAAATTTCTTCTGCCAAAATAATCAATCTGCCACCCTTAATCTCAGTCTCAGGCAAAGTCTCCAGACAGGAGCAAAATGCAGACAAACTTTCTGCAAAGCCGTAACACACATTGTGTGGAATCCCACAGCCAATGCAGTCCTTCCCAGCAGAAACCTCCTAAGCCTGGTCTTTATCAGCAGACTTCCTATCAGCCTTCTGGTGTCCTGAGCTCTGACCAGAATCTCCCATACAGAACAGCCTAAGCTTTTCCAGCACCACTGTTTCAGGCAACATCTCTGAACCTTTCCAAACACTTCCCACAAGCTATTCTCCAAAGGCTTTTGAACCACATGGTCAGGTATAGTCACAGCAATAACCCCACTCTTAGTACCAAATTCTGTCTTGGTTATTTTTCTCTCATTGTTGAGACAAAATATCTGATGCCCAAAATCAGTAAAGGAAAGGTTTATTTAACTTACAATTTTTGGAGGTTTCAATCCATACTCAGCTGGATACAAGACATGGTGGCATGGCTGAGGGGCAGCTTTTCATGGCAGCAGCAAGTGATAAGACTAAAAGGGAAAAAGGGGGAAAAACACACTTTCTTCCCTCCCTTACATTGTATGCCAGCTCCCCCTACCCCGGGCAGGTGGAGCGCTCACACCACCAATGTCAGTGCTAGACAATGAACCAATCACAAATGCTAGATTCAGCCGCCTCCATGACTGCATGAGGCTTGGGGAGCCACCTAGACACAAACCATAACACTCATGCTCTAAACCTTGTCTCCACATGCAGATATTGAATGTAATTTTAGATAATACTAATAGAGTACTCATAGATGCTAGTCACTAAATGTAAATTAATAAATGTGATCTATCTTCATGAGATTTCTAACCATGCACAGGGAGTTTTCCACATAATATGTAGTTCAAGTAGTGGTATAATTTGATGCTTTGTGATTGCCTCCCTAGAAAATCTACAGATCTGTTTTAGTTTCCCAAGTTTCTAATAATTGGGGAGGAGCATAAAAGAATATTCACACAATTCATGCACTTTCTTAATGAATTTGGAAATATGGGAATAGGCATCAGTCAATCCAATTATCTTTCAAGCTTTAAACTGCTCCAACTCTGCTGTTATTCACTTCAGGACATCAATCTGGGGCCTATTTTACCTTTCTTGAACTGTTTTGGTTGCACCTGAATACCATTCTTACTTAATCTCTACCAAAATAAAGATAAGAATGCACAGGGCGTACTAGGTATAATGCAACACACAGACAACATTAGGCACAGAGATGAGCAGAATAGAGTCCTAAAGGAACATGTAATTTATTGGGAGAGTCACAGAGTACATTGCAAATGTCTGCACAGCAGTTCACTAACAGGACCCTAACTCTCTCCAGAAAAAGCGTGATCAGTAATTGGTCCATGATGTAGATATGTGCTCATTAATTCTGACCAAAATATATTTAATGCTTTCCTTGATGATTTCTTTAGTTATTTTATATGTACAAAGATTTTTGCTTTTCAGAAAGCAGGTAATTATTTATCTACAGTTTCTTCCAGTTTTTATTTTCAACTTTTTGTTTTTCATCCACCAAGAACTTAGTCTACGATGTGAGGGAAGGATTTTAATAAATTTTTTCTCCTAAATACCAATCCAGTGTTCCCAGCACTATATGGTGAATTATCAATTCCTTCTCCTTTGTTGGTATTACTTTTCAATTAATTTTTATATATGATAAAGCTAAAACACTGGATAAGTACAAATAACAGTACTACCAACTTTATATAGTAGTGAGCGGTGAATCAAATAATGAAGTATTAAATGTACTTCAATAGTGCCCACTGCATGAATGCTCCCAACAAAAGATGCCTACTAGCTTGAGATCAGGTTCTGTCCAGTCTAAACAATACTCGGTGAAATGTGTGGAAAATGGAAAAAGATGAAAACATTAGTCTATATGTGTTTCTGTCTTAGGAACAGAAAAAGAAAAGGCCCCTTGTGTCTTATGCCATAGACAATTTCTCTGAAATTATTATTTCAGTTATTCTAACGTTGGCCAGAATGGCAGAGAATACAATCCCTCTTGTTTTAATTTGTATTTCTTGGATGAGTTATAAATTAAGCATCTACTCATGTTCTTTGAAGTCTGGATTTTTATTTATCTATTTAGCATACTTTTATCTATTTAGTGTACTATTAAATACTTTCAAAAATTTAATAGCTTATATTTTATTAGATTTGTACATCTTTTGTGTTATGTATATGTACCTAGTGTGACTATGCTTCTGTTTTCATCATTTGAGTTTCAAATTTGTTATTATTTCTTCCAAAGTGTAAATGTTTTTAATTTTTCTTAAAACAAATTCAACTTTTTTCATTATGACTTTTCTGAAAGAAATTTTTCTTCTTCTTTTAATTTTTGTCTTCAACTAATTTCAAATGTGTACAAGTCACAAAAATATTATAAAGAATTACTATATATTCTTTATCCAGATTACCAATTATTAACATTCATCCCTTTTGCATTCTCTGTCTCTGTCTCTCTGTCTGTCTCTGTCTCTCTCTCTCTCTCTCTCTCTCTCTCTCTCTCTCTCTCTCTCATAGGTATTCAGAACTATTAGGAAATAAGCTGTATACATCATGCCCCTTTACTTAAATATGATATTATGTATTTTCTAAGAAAAATGATATCCACTTACACAACCACAATACAATTACTGAAATCTGGAAATTTAATATAGCCTATATTTTACTTAGACCAACTGTCCCCAAAATTTCCTTTATAGCAATTTTTCTCATCTGTGATCCAATCCAGCATGGTACTTCACATCTGTGGTAAGATCTTTTTTGCTCTCTAATCTAGAAACATTCCTCTGCCCTTCTTTACATTTATGGACTTGATATTTAAAATACACAGGCCAGTTATTTTGTGAAAGAAAAAATCATTCCTTGGTTTGCTTTTGTTTTTGTTTCCTCATGATTAGATGCACATTATACATTTTGGACAAGAAACAATCCCTGAGCCACACCGTTCCTTTCTCAGAACATCACCTCAGAGGCCTGTCATGCTCCTCTTCCCATTACTGGTGATGCCTCTGGCCATATGATTGGGAATATCCTCTAGGTTTCTGCACTATAAAGTCACTACTGTCCTTTTTATTGGATATAGTATAAAGAAAAGAGATATTTTGAAACTGTGTGATATCATCTTCATCAATCATTTTCAAACATTTGCACCTATTAACTATTCTTGCTTAAATTGATTATTACTATTATTTTCACAAAATAGCTTTTTTAATCAGTATTCCATCCACTATGGAATATTAGTTGATGATCTGGAAAGCTGTTCTTCAAATCAATAAACCATTAGAGAAAACCTAGCTGAGTACAGTGTATTTGTATTTTGTTTTCAAACTCTTATCTGAAATGTTTTAAGAAAATATTTTTGAGACATGGCTTTGCTCCTGGAAATTTTAAGTGTGTCCCCTATGAATATGTGACTCTGGTCTGCACTTACTTGTTGGTCATAACCTGCTGTGAATGAGTACGTGTTTTACAGTTTCAATTTCCAAATAAGTTAGCTCCCAGGCACACACCTTCTTCAGGCACCCAGTCATTATGCCTGGAGAAGCCATGAAGAAAAACGTGCTGTTGCCAAGCATTACCACTGCTGGAAAAGCAACTTGCAAGGCAAGTCCTGATGACTAATAAGCAGAGAACATTTTAGAATATAAATGGGTGCAAATTACAGGCAATTCCTCTTGGTAGGTTTCCTCACAGTCATCTGCTGTTTCTCATGGAAGGATAGAGAAAAAAATCCTGTTAATTTCAAGTTCGTTCCACATTCCATTGGATTAAATCCTCAAAATTCAAGTGTACAATCAAAATCAGCAGAGTCCAGCTTTTCTGTGCTGTCCAAAATCATGCTTGCTCAAGAAAAGATCATAAAACAATTTTGTGGGTACAAAATAATTTGGAAAATCCAGTCTCTTTGTGTGATAGATGATGCAATAACACAGCAGGACCAAAGTATGACAAATTCTGGGCCCTCTATTTAAGTAAAGTTCCTACAGTCATCCACAGATTTTTTTTAAATGAGTTTTTTAGTTCAAAATAGAGTATCAATTACTGTTATTTTGAAGGCACCATTGGGCAACTTCATTGGATTTTATCATTTAGATACAGAGACTGTGGAAAAAGGCACCTAATTTGAAAATATTCATGTGGAATTTTTCAAGAAGAGTTTAGTGAGTGGAGATCAACTTTGCCAATCATGCAGTAAGGCAAAGATGGATCCAAGGTTGGGACAAGTAAAACTGGAAGCAGTAACCTTATCAATCTGATTCCAATGATGGAACTTAGCAGTCTCTGCATCCCAAGACCACTTCCCCACAAAGAATTATTTTCTGGAGGTGATAAACATTATTGAAAAATTTAATATATTGTCATTCACTCAATGCCCTCAATAACTAAGCCTATTACACAGCCCCCAAATTTCAAAAGATCATAAACGTTTAGACATAGAAAGATAGCAGGGAGGGAAAAAGAAACTACTCTTACTCCAAATATGTGCATTTCCCATAAGTCTGTGCAGACTTCTGTAATTCTATTACCGAATAATAATTCTATTAATTCTATTGATTTTTTGTCCATACATTCTTCTGTCCATGAAAGTGCAAGAGCTGGGAGGGTGCACTGAGAAAGGAGGAGAGAGGGTACCAAAGTTACAAATGTCCCATTAGAGATGGAGATGTGTAAACGAATTTCTAAAACCCCTACTCTGGATCAACAGTGATAAAGATCAGTGCCTATTCTTGAGTAACATGAGAGAACATGGATTAGCATGTCTTCAGAAGGATTAAGACTAAGCTTCCATGTCACTGTCTGTGAAACAAGGGGTTAGATATGGGAAACTGCGATTCCTCCCAGCTGATTCATTTCAAACTCAGTGTGGAGTGTACTCAGGTACTGTATGTGTTTGCATGTGACCGGATGGAGAGACAATGACTAGATTATCTGGTGATCATATCAAGGTATCAATACTAGAAGACCTCATTAAATGCCTAATGATTGAGCCTTCTTATACTCCCCAACATTAGAATTTAACTTTTGACTCATTCATTAATAAACATATACTGAGTGATTACTATATACCACAGATTTATGTAATAAGAAGTGTCTATTACACCCAAGTCAGATTTTTCAGGCTCAGAAAGGTTTATGGACACCCTCAAAATATCTGCTGGGCTCTAAAAACAAGAATGTTGATGCGGTTTCCTGTTTTTGCTCCTGTTCCTGTTGTTATCATCATTTTCCCTATTTTTCAACAATCTTCAATTCTCATCACTCAGAAGCCAAAATTTGTTCCACTGGCTTTGTAGACACATGCTTAGAGATAGCAACCCTTCAGCAAACACTTCCTTGCTGAACTTCAAGAATCATTTGCATCTATCACACAGATAATCTCTTTAATCTTGAAGATTAAAACAGGGTGGATGAAAGGCAGAACCGTAGAATAGGCAAATTTTGTCTGAAGTTTACATCTCTACTCTAACATCCCCACCACTCCTAGGGACTCCTAGCCAAGTGACACCTGTTCCCTAATCAGGCTTTTCTTGCTGCATCCAAATCCCCAACATTCAGGCTGCAACTAGAAACTGGTC
>RJWT010012721.1:0-22275 GCA_004365215.1 Cuniculus paca
GTGACAGGGAGCCAGGAAAAAAAAAATAGGGGTAGCCTGCCCATTAATAGCAGAATGGATAAGAAAGACTTGGGATTTCATGGGGTGGAAACCTACTCAGCTATAAAGGTAGATAACCTCAAGGCTCTTGTAGGTAGATAGAGGCAACTGGTAATAGTGCTCATGGATGTAATGGACCAGAGTCACAAGGGTGAATTTTGTGTTGTCTCCATAGCATAACAAACTAAAGGTGTTAGCAGGATCCAAAATGCACAATACATATTGGGAAAGTCAAAGGGGAGGAATTATCTAAAAAGGGAAAGAAATGACCACTATTAATCTATTATCATGATTTGAAATTTAGATTGTATTCATTGTTCTGATTAGTTTCATTTCATTCTGATTTGTTTGATTTTATTCTACTTGATGGCATGGACAGCTATTTTAAAGATAAAATATATAATTGCAGCCATTGAGGATGTCCAGTTGGCTTGTTTAGAAACCCTGTATGACTTTCATTGTTTGTTTTGATTGATTTTACTCTATTCTATATGATTTGATTGTAATATGTCTGAAGGTGTAGGCAACTAATCTGAAGATAACAACTATTATGGTAGCCAATGCTGCTTTGCTAATATCTTGAAATTCTGTATTGCTTACATTGTTTTGCTTTGTTTGTTTTGTTTCGTTATGTTTTGTTTTGTTTCTACTATTTTAGTTTGTTGTATTTTGTTTGATTTTACTTATCCCTGATGGTATGGGCAGGTATACTGCAGATAACAGGAGGCATTATGGTAGCCTTACCGATTGCTTTTCACCCTGTTTCAAAGTCATGTACCATGTTCATTGCCTTGTTTTGATTGACTTTACTCTGTTTTGTTTGATTGTATTCTTTTCAAAATAAAAAAAAATTCAAAAAAAATAAAAAATAAAAGGAAAAAAGCAAGAAAAAGGGAAATGGGCATCAGTTCTCATGGTTTTTTTCCTGCATGACACAAGGGCTGAGTGGGCAACCTGGTGGGAGAGAAATCTTGGGGAACAGTGTTATTTTGAAGAGAAGTCAGCACCAGCATCTATTGCTAATCACTTGCATACGATCCTGTAAAACACTGAAAGAAAAGTCTGAGAAGGTGTGGAAATCCAGACCTGGGGAGGGACTGGAATGGCTCTAGATAGGTTGTTGCTGACATGGAAATGCAGAGCCCGCAATCTTTGGCTAGGGCAGGATTGGAGCAGTTTAGTGAAAAAATGAATTAACCAGCCAGGGGTATAGTTCAGTAGCACAGCATCTGCCTGGCAAGTGTGAAGTTGTTGAGCTCAATTCCTGCTACCAAAAACCAAACAAAAAAATGAATTAACATTAAGGTTTTGTAAAGGTGAATTGCACTAATTGAGTGAAGTTGCCAGTCATATGAATTGGGCTAAAGGTCAGAGGTAAGCAGAGGGGAGTTTAATGAGGGCTGTGGTAAACACAAGCATGAGGGAAAGTATTTTATTCCTGTAGTAAAAGATGATTGAATTGGAATTACAGTAAAATTTGAGAAAGGTGTCCTTAATTCATGTTACTCTAATGTCCACTTGACTTGTTAGCCAATGTATTTGTGATGTGACATACTATTTTTTTTTTTTTTTTTTGCGGCACCAGGGATTGAACTCACGACCTTGCGCTTGCCGGGGAGGCGCTTAGACCGCTGAGCTAGATCCCCAGCCCTGGTGTTTTTGAGACAGGGTCTCACTATGACGTTCAGGCTGGCCTTGAGCTCACTTTGTAGCCCAGGCTGGTCTCGAACTCACAACGATCCGCCTGTCTCAGCCTCCCGAGTGCTGGGATTACAGGCGTGAGCCACCACACCCGGCTGACATACTATTTTATAAACCTCAAAATAAACAAGGATAGAGGTAATCATTAAAGAAATCCATGTTTCTTAAAGTACTGAACATGAAGTGGAGTATTAGCTGCATCGTCTTTATCTTTTTTTTAAAATCAAAGGAGAAGAGATTGTGAGTCAATTCTTTCATTAAAATTAATGAAGTTTCCGCATATGTGTAGTGTGGCTATATATCTATACCTGTACCTATATCTAAATTGACAGATACATCTATGTTTTTCTTTTCCTATTGTGTTTCTAAAAAATTAGAGCCAGACCCAAGCCTTTCCCTATGAGTCAGCACCATTCACAAGGCCTCACCAAGAATCAAGCCCCTGCTGTGAACCAAAGCCATGTGCAGGCTACCACTGGCAGGGGGACAGCCAGACCCCCAGCGCAAGCAGAGGTAAAGAGGGGGAAGCATGCCTCCTTTCCGACCTTACATTATATGCCAGCTCCACCCCTGGGCAGGTGCAGTACTCACACTGCCAATCCCAGCACTAGACAACAAACCAATCACAAATGCTAGATTCAGCCACCTCCAAGACTGCATGAGGCTTGGGGGCCACCTAGGCACAAACCATAACATTTCACCCCTGTGCCCCCAAAGACTCATGTACATCCTTTGTACAAAAGACATTTAGTCCATCTCCAAGACTTACCAAAGTCCTAATAGTTTCAGCATTGCTGAAAAGTCCAAGTCCCAAGTCTCCTCCAAGATCTAAGGCAAATTCTTAGCTGCAAGCCCCTTTACAAATGAAAACAAAGTTAAACACTTCCAATATTTAATGGCACAAGATAGACATTACCATTCCAAAGGGTACAAACGGGGATACAAAGGAATGGGACCAAAGGAAGCCCAAAATCCAGCAGGGCAAACATTAAGTCCTGGAGTTCCTCGCTCAGCATCTGAAGCAATCTGGCTGCAAGCTCCAAAAGGCTTGAGTGACTCCAACCCCATGGCACTTCCAGGGGTTTTAGCTCCCCCAGCTTCTCTCTTTGACCCACTCTGCTCAATCTTTGCAGCTTTCCTTAGATGATCCACACTCCTGGCTTTTCCAAACTTCTGGGTTCTGTACTGCATCTTCGGCTTCACACTCACAGCTTCACACACTGCTCTCTCAGGGGCACACTGCCTGGCCTCCTGGGCCCTCTGAAGTCAGGGTGGAAGCCTTTTTAACCTCAGAACTCATGCATTCTCCATGTGCCTAAAACCAGTGCCATGTGGATGCTGCCAAGGTCTGCTGTCAGCTGGAGCAGTAGCCAGGCTTTTCTCTTTCTTGGCCATAGGGGTCTTGGTGGAAGCCTCCATGAACCCACAACTCCCACACTCTGTATTCCTGCAAAACCAGGATCACATGGATGACAACAAGAGTGACACCAGTGTACACAGTAGCCAGGCCCTTTTGGATCATGACTGCAGGGGCTTTTGAGTACCTGAATGGCTGAACTTGGGGAGATACTTCCCTAGGTGGCTCTGGATAAGCAGGACATCCTGGGCCTCTTTTCTCAAAGCAAAATCTTTCCAACAACTTTTTTTTTTTTGGGTACTGGGAATCAAACTCAGGACCTTATGCTTGCCAGGCAGGCACTATGCCACTGAGCTAATTCCCAGCCCCTCAAACAACTTTATACCTTTACATCCTCAGTCTGGCCAATTCCTGAGATGTGCTTCAGGCATCATTCCCATTTTCCCAGTGCGAAGTACTTGGCTTCTTTTTAATGGTGCTAATTTCTTCAGCCGCACCTTCCTTGGCTGTAACTTTACACCCACTTCTTTTCTAGCCAAACTACAAGTTCTTCAGATCATTCTGCTCAGCTTTTTGCTCTTGATTCTCACTGTAAATCTGGCTAAAAGCAGCCAGCAATACCTACGGCAAAGCCTGAATGTTGTGCTGCCTTGAAACTTCCTCTGCCAGATTAGTTGGTCCCTAATCTTTAAATTCAGCCTCACGGGCAGCCCACTCAACACCCCTTCTGTCTCTCTCTTCGACAGAAGCTTTCTTTCTCTCAATAAATATATCCTGCTCATAAAAATAAATAAATAAATAAATTCAGCCTCACATAGTCTTGGGACATGAATGGAATGTAGACAAGTTCTTAGTAAGAATGTAACATGAATGACCTCAAGTCCAATTCCTAGTATAGTCCTCAACCTTGTCTGAAGCCTCATGAATTCAGTCTTTTTTTTTTTTTTTTTTTTTGCAGTACCAGGGATTGAACTCACAACCTTACACTTACACTGAGCTAAATTCCCAGCCCTTGTCTTTTTGAGACAGGGTCTCACTATGCAGTTCAAACTGGCCTTGAGCTCACTTTATAGCCTAAGCTGGTCTCAAACTCACAACGATCTGCCTGTCTCAGCCTCCCGAGTGCTGGGATTACAGGCCATGAGTATGGTCTTTACTGTCCACATTCCTGTCAGCATTCTGGTCTTCAGAACTCATACTAGTCACCCACTAAACTCTGCTAACTGTCGTCTATTTTTCTCCAGCTGGATTTTCCATAGTTTCCTAAACTCCTCCCACATACCAGTTCCAAAGCTTTTAAACCACATGGTCAGGTGTCCTTACAGCAACAACCCTACTTCTTGGTACCAATTTCTCTCACTCTCACTCTCTCTCACCAGGCTGGCCTCGAATTCATTGCAATCTTCGTGCCTCAGCCTCCTATGTGCTAGGATAATAGACGTGCATACCTAGCTCTTAAAAAATGTACATATTTTAAAAACCATTCGTGTGTATGAATGTGTGCACATGCGTGTGCATGAACAGATAGATAGTTAGATAACCCAAGCTCACATACACTGAAATTGGAAAGACAGCTAGACTCCTGAAAGATTTTCACGAGAATGTTGATAGTTTTTGGTTAAATCTACGTTTTTCCCAGTATTATTTTCATATATATACGTATATATATATATATATACGTATATATATGAAAAGTATGTTTTATTTTTACTTTGGCAGAAAAAATAAAGACTAACATATTTAAAAATAAATAAATTAACCATGTTTGGTAATCCTAGCACTCTGGGGGGCTGAGGCAGGAAGATCAAAAGTTTGAGCCCAGCTTGGGCAAGTTTGCAATTTAGCAAGACTCTGTCTCAAAAAATGAAAAGGATCAGGGCCAGGCATGGTGGTATATGCCTGTAATCCCAGCACTGTGGAGGCTGAGGCAGGAGGATCACTTCGAGTTCAAGGCCAGCCTGAATGAAATAGTGAGATCCTGTCTCAAAGAACCAAAACCCAAAAACCAAACAAACACAAACAAAAAACAAAAACAAAAACAAAAAAAACAGAAAGAAAAAAAAAAGCCCCCAAAAACTGGACTGTGCCTCAAAAAATGCAACTATCGCAACTCTCCCTGTATGAAACAGATGACTTGAATACCCCTTGTACCTTAAGGTTGTTGAATTATACTTCACAAATTCCCAAGGAAACAGCTCCAAGCCTGCATTGTTTCACTGGGGGAGTTTTATCAAACATTCAAAGAATTAACATCAATTCTATACAATTTTTTTTCACAAATTAGAAGAGGAAACACTTCATACTTAGTTTTGTGAACCTACTATTACACTAAATCAGATCAAAAAATTAAAAAAGGAAAACTATAAAATTACATCCTTCATGAGAGACAAATCATTTGCAAATGGGGACCAAGAGGTGGAGGGAGATGGGAGGGCAAGGGGAAAGAGAAGTAAAAAGATATGATTATAATCATATGTACTGCAAACATGTACTAATAAAACTAGAAATTTAAAAGAAAAAACTATATTTCTCAAGCACACAGATACAACATTCTTTAACAAATATTAGTGAATAGAATTCACCAACTTATAAAAAGAATTATGTATATCATCAGCTAGGGTGCATTCTAGAAATGCAAGGTTGGTTTAATGTCTCAAAATCAATAAAATATAAGTATAATGGCATTAATAAATTAAGAACAATCACATAATCTTATTGATGGGGTAAGAATATTTAAAAATTTTTAAACCAAGTGTAGTGGTGCATGCCTGTAATTCCAGCCCTTGGGAGGCTGAGGCAGGAGAATTGCCTCTAGCTGGGGATCAGCCTGAACTACATAACAAGACCCTGTCTCAAAAAAACAACAACAAAAAAATTTTTTTAAAGCATGCATCAATGAGATAGGAGATTAGGGCATGGCATATCTGAAGAGGGCAAGTAGATACGACCTGTTGATTGCAAGATCCTGGAACACATGCACAGAACATTTCCCAACGCCCTGTGCACTTCTTGTGAGAACTTGAGCAGGTTTTTAGTAGAATGGCTTAGACCCGATATCAGCCTGAGGCAAGAGATCCCAGACCACCTCTCAAGATGTGCATATAGTAGTTCTGGTGGATTTCCTTGAGATTTGGCCAACATGAAAGGACGTAGACACCAAGAAGGCCTTGCTATTATGGCTTTCCTCATGGTATCCTGCCCTGCGTCCTCCAGGATGTACTTTTATTTTGAGTTTTACTCTTTTACTCAGCCCAAGCTTACCCCGCAGAGTCAGTTTCTCACTCATTCTTCCCTTTTACTTTTTCAAATAAACCTAGCTACCTTTTTTTTTCTTTGTGGCACCGGGGATAGAACTTGCGACCTTGCACTTGCCAGGGAGGTGCTTACGCCACTGAGCTAAATCCCCAGCCCTTGTCTTTTAGAGACAGGGTCTCGATATACCGTTCAGACTGGCCTTGAGCTCACTCTGTAGCCCAGGCTGGTCTTGAACTTGCAACAATCCTCCTACCTCAGCCTCCCGAGTCCTGGGATTACAAGTGTGAGCCACCAGGCCCTGCTTAACTACCATTTTTTGCTTGTTTCATACAGTTCTTTGAGATGAGAAAAGCCTGGAAAACAGCTCCTGGAAAACAGGACACATAAGCTTCACCAGACCCAGTAATGTTTATTTGATGAGCCACTTCGAGAAGTAGCCTTCCACAAATGGTACTAGATACGGGGAAAAAATTAAGCTTGGCTTCGATCTTACATAAAAATCAACTTGAAAGCGATCACAGACTCATGTAAAATATAAAACTACATCACCTTTGGGGAAGAAAGAAAAGAAACGAAACAAAATGAAACGAAAATCTTCAGGATCTAGGACTTAGCAAATTTCTTAATATGACACCAAACAAGAAATCCTTGAGAGGAAAATTTGATAAATTGGACTTCAGAACTAAAACCTTTGTTTTGCAGGAGGCTCTATTAAAAGAATGAAAAAGAAACTCTGAGGAGAAAATATTTATAAGCATGTCTCTTAAAGGATTGGCATCCACACCCTACAGAGAACTCTCAAAAATCCATAGGAAAAAGCAAACAGTTCAAACTGGGTGAGATGTCGCTCATCTGTAGTCCCAGCACTAGGGACATTGAGGCAGGAGGATCCCAGGAGTTTGAGGTGAGCCTAGGCTACACAGCTAAATCAAGGCCCGCCTAGTTTACAGTTGTGCATCTCTGCACCCAGCTGTATAACATTCTGTGCCGATGGAATTCTCGAAATGGAGGAATGTTAGTGGTTGTCATGGGTTAAAGAGGACAAAGATGAGACGGAATTAGATGTAGTTACAAAAGACTGCCGTTAGGGATCCTAGAAGTGACTGAGCTGTTCCGCATCTTGACAACATTGTTGTCAATAATCCATGTGTGAGATTGTGGTATAATTTTGCAAGAAGTTACCATTGGGAATTGCCAGTCGTGGTGGTGAATGCCTATGACTCCAGCACTTTGGGAGGCTGAGGCGTGAGAATTGCAAGTTTGAGAGATCCTGTCTCAAAATAAAAAATAAAATGAATAAGTAAAGGGTTGGGAATGTAGCTTAGTGTAAAGGCCCTGGGTTGAAACCTCGGAACTCCTGAAAGAAACGTTGCCATTGGAGAAAACTGGTTAGTGTGTTCTCTTCGTATCGTTTCTTGTAACTGCATGTAAGTTCATAATTGTTTCAAAGTGAAAGGTCCAATTAAAAAACAAAACAAAACACCAAATCTGCTTGCTCTGCTCTCTGGCTCGCTCTTTCCTGAACTGTTCGGGAGACTCTGTACTTGCTCCCTCGGAGCACCAAGGCAGGGTGTTGGCTCACGGAGAGCACGTCTGATGGCTCTTGAAATGTGTCAAAGGGGCCTGCTATTTGCCAGCCTGCAGGGAAAGTAGTGCTAACATTTTCTTAGCAGATTTCCACGAGTCTAAAGTTGGTAACAAGACCGAAGTGAATTACCACATGAGTTCCCACGGGAGAGCACAGAAGAAAAATCAGACTTCTCTGCTATGTTCCCCCAGCTTGGGAGGAATTAAACAGGGCTTGGAGCACGATGAAAACCAAGTTTCAGTTGGTACTGAAGCAAGGGATCTGAGGGGATGTCACGAAGAGATGCCAAATACTCAGGGAGATGATTTATCCCGGCATCGGCGCCCGGCGGAGCTGTGCTGCAGTGCTGCCTCCGACACTAACTAGCTGTCTGACCTTTGGAGGACTCACACGGCTTGTTTGACCTTTAATTTTCCCAGCTGAAAAATGAAGCAAATGGTACCTACCTTGCCAAGAAAGTTAGGTAGCAAATGTAAAGTGCTCAGCACAAAATACAGGCACACGTTAAGAGTGAGTTCCTTTCTCCTTTTTGCTGCCTGAAGCTGCCAGGGGGTTACAGGGTTCAGTCACCATGAATTTGGGTGTAATTTATATTTATTTATTTTTTAAATAAATAAATAAATTTTTTTTTTTTGTGGCACCAGGGATTGAACTCATGACCTTGCGCTTGCCAGAAAGGCGCTTAGGCCGCTGAGCTAGATCCCTGGCTCTTGTCTTTATGAGACAGGGTCTCACTATGCTGTTCAGGCTGGCCTTGAGCTCACTTTGTAGCCCAGGCTGGTCTCGAACTCACAACGATCCACCTGTCTCAGCCTCCCGAGTGCTGGGATTACAGGCGTGAGCCACCACGCCTGGCAATAATTTCATCTTTTTTAAAATTTATTTTAAAGAGGATAAAACCAAGGAAAATAAAACCAATCAGAACAAACCAGAGTGATATAGGACTTCACAACATTACAAAATCAACAATACTTACCATAATGCCTTTTGTTGTCTTCAACATAGCTGCAGATACTTTCAGCACAGTAAAAATCAAACAGAACAGAATACAATAGAAACAGTAAAAACAAAACAATGGATACAATAAAGGACTTCAAAACAAGACAATAGTAAATTCAAAATGGCTACCGTATATATCTTATCATTGAAATAGCTGCTCATGCCACCGGATATAACATAATCGAACAAAGCAAAAGAGAATAAAACCCAACCCATCAAAACAATGAACAGTGCAGGACTTCAGAGCAAGACTATAGGGAATCAACAATGGCTACCACCCTCAGAAGGAGACCCCCCCTAGATGCCACTCTGCCTACCGCTATCTTTTAAACAGATGATCAGACCACGGGCCCTAGACCTGCCAGGTCAGTGAAACACCAAGCACCACAGGCATCCAATTGCGTTTCACCTTGATAGCTATCATCAGAGCCCGTGTTTCACTGAATCAGCCAGTTGCTTGAGGGGGTGGGGGATTGGCATTTTTGTTTGCCAGCCCATGAGCTGGAAGGAGCTGGGTTCTAACTGCCCCCCTGCCAGCGGCGGCCCGTGGGGAAAGGCTTGGCTCTGGATGTCCTGGTGTAGCGGTCCGTGCATGGCACTGTTTCTGCCGGGGCAAAGCCAGGTCTCCCTCCCCACAGTCCGTGCTGACGCTGACTCATAGGGAAAGGCTTGGTTTTAATTTCGTCTTTTTGAGACAGGGTTTCACTGCGCAGTTCAGGCTGGCCTTGAACTCACTTTGTAGCCTATGTTGGCCTCGAACTCAAAGCAATCCTCCTGCCTCAGCCTCCTGAGTACTGGAATTACAGCTGCGTGCCACACCTGGCTATTTCGGTTTTATGAGACAGTCTTATTGTGTAGTCCAGGCTGGCCTTGAACTCCTAGGCTGGCCTTAACCTCCCAAGTGCTGGGATTACAGGAGTGCGCAACTGCACCTGTTCTGTTTGTTGTTTTGTTAGTTCTGCAGAACAGGTTCAGGCCTCCCAGGAAACGTCAGACTGTGGAGGGAAGCTCAAGGCTTTGGGTTACTAAGCTTCTGGTGGTGGTGGTGGTGGAGGGGGCCATTGAGTGCTAGTCCTGGGTGCCAGGAAAGGCATATACAGAGCAGGCATCTTATTCAGGGATGTGGGAGAGAGAGGCACAGCTGGTGAAGGGCTGCTGAGGGTCTCTGATGGAGGGGAAACAATAACAGCTAATGCCAAGCCAAGAGGTGTTTTCATGATCACATCTACTTGCTGTAACTCTCCGATGAGGTTGGCACAATTACCATTTTATGGGTTAGAAACTCGCACCGAGAATTTGTTACCTGCCCAAGATTACATAGCCAGGTAAGTGACAGAATCTGGATTTAAACCTAGGCATCATGGCTTCTGCCTGAGCACAGCCCATTAATTAGCACTGGCACTTATCAGGCTATAGATGAATATTAATTTGCCATCCTTTTGACCTCAGAGAAGCTTGTGTGTTTTGAGACAGGGTCTCACTATGCTGTCCTGGGTGGGCTCAAACTCACTATATAGCCCAGTCTGACCTTCAACTCAAAGTGCTCCTCCTGCCTCAGCCTCCTGAGTCAGATAAGCTTGTTGAACTGGAAGTCATTTTCAAAGAGAGGGAAAATAGTGTTTCCTACATCAGAAGAAATGAATCCAGGACACAGATAATTAATAATGAATGTAGTTTCTGGGACTTAATAATGTAGCCATAAAGTCTGGGAGCACAAAAAATTTTCTTACTAGTATTTAATGAAATACATATTTTAAATAATTTTATGGAAAAAATATTTGACCACCACAATTAGACAAGGAATGGTTGTAAAAGTCAGGACACATCAACACTTACAGAAAGAATTTGTATTTACTGAGCATCTGTTACATCTTAAATACTTTCCTGGACGATTTACCAACGTGGTTTGGTTTGTTTTTGTAGCAGTCCCTAAAGAGAGCATGTGTAGCACATGGACAAGGAAACTGTGTTTCACTGAGCTTAAGAAACCTGCCTAGGGCTGGGGATCTAGCTCAGTGCATAAGCGCCTGCCTGGCAAGTGCAAGGTCATGAGTTCAATCCCTGGTGCCGGGAAAAAAAAAAAAAAAGAAAGCAACCTGCCAAGGGCCAGGGTATGGCTCAGCGGCACAGAGCCTACCTGGCGAGCACAAGGTCCTGGGTTTGATTCTTGCCTAACACACTGGGTAAGTGATATAGTCAGTATCCAAACCAATGTGTTAGACTCCAAGCTGAGATCTTTCACTGAATTCCTGCTTCTCTTTCAGGAACCACATGAGCATACTTCTGATGACTCTGCCAAATTGTTTGAGTCCTGAAATGTTCTTGTCTAGACTCTTCAGTACTGGTGAATGCTTTATGCCTAGGAAAAAACCCACCTCACCTCTATTTATTTATTTATTTATTTAGCAGGACTGAGGTTGGAACCCAGGGGCACTCTACCTCTGAGCTATATCCCTAGTCCTTTTATTTTTATTCAGAGAAAGGGTCTTGCTGGATTGCTCAGGCTGTCTCAAACTTGCATTCTGCCTCTGCCTCCCAGGTAGCTGGAGTGTGCCACCATGCCTGCTCTCTATTATTTTATTTTATTCATTGCTTTAATGTTGCTAGGGAGTGAACCTAGAAACCTGTGCACACGAGTGCTTTACCACTGTGCTGCATCACTAGCTCTCACCTTGCCTTAAAGAATGCCTGTTGAATAAATGGGCGCAAGAAGTTCTCTCCTCTCCGAGACAGGATAAAGGCGCACTATCGTTGTTCCTCTTACTACAGGCACTGACGCTCAGCTGCTTACTCTGAACTCAGTACGAGTACTGGCCCAGACCTGTTGTCCTCCCTGTTGTTTCCCTTGTCTGTGGTGCCAGGATTGACCCTACGTTGCATGCTGAGAAGATTTTCATCACTGAGTTATGAGTTCTACTTCCCTTTGGTGTACCCTGATCTGGGGTAACTGCAAAGCCCACTTGGTGGGCCACACAGAGATCTACATGTTTATTTACTTATTTTGGAGTTCTTGAGATTTAATCTAGGCCCTCATGCAAGTGCTCCACCACCTGTATACCACCTGGCACCAGGGATCTCTTTAAATGAGCCACTAAGTTAATCAGTTTTCTGCTGCTGTAACAAAATGCCTGAGATAATAAACTGAAAAGGAGGAAAGGTTTATTTTGATTAATGGTTTCAGAAGCGCATGGTCACTTGGCCCTGCTGCTTTAGCCTAGGCTACATGGTGAATTCAAGGCCAGCCTGAACTGCATAGTGAAACCCTGTCTCAAAAAACAAAACAAAACAAAACAAAACAAAACAAAACAACAACAACAAAAAAAAAACAAAGAAAAGAAAAGAAAGAAAGAAAAAGTTGGGGTCCCCATTTCCCCTTCAAAGGAACAACCCCATGACTAACCTTCTATCAGTAGGCTGTGAACAGTCCTCTTGACCCATCTTGATTGTGAATGTGATTGGTTTGAGAGCTGCCCAGGGGATTAGTAAAACACTCTTCAGGGTGTGTGTGTGGGAGTCGTGGAGGGGTGGTCTTGGTGACTCCGTGGGGCTGACTCCATGTCCTCCTGCCACGGTGCTTCGGCTTTGGCTGTGAGTTAAAATGAACCTCTCTTCCTCTCGCTGGTGTGCCAGGCATTTTGTTCTAACCACGTGAAAGCCATGATACAAGGTTCCACCTACGATAGGTTCCACCACCTCCCGGGGGGGACCAAGTCTTTGACACAAGCCTTGGGGACACTCAGGATCCAAACTCTACCAGCTCCCCAGGAGGCTTCCAGCAAAAAATCCATTCTTAACTCATGGTGAATCAAAGCACACGAGCTTGGTGGAAGCCTTTGCTTCGAGATCAAGTGGGGGAGTTTGCTGTTATTTATTTATTTTTTTATTGCCCGCCCTAAAGTTCCCATTCTTAAACTGTAAAGAGCAGGACTGAAAGAGCTTTGGACTGAATCTATGCTCGGAACCCACATATCATGTCTAACCACACCAAGATGGGTTTAAGGGCACGGAGGCCCCAGCTGCACACTAGGAGGAGTTGTGGGAGATCGTAGAGCTGAGATGCTCATGTTTGCACATGGGGACATTCAGTGGGACTCCTAGAACCCTGCAAGGGGTGAGGTTTTGAGTTTGAAGGATCACAGCAGCAGATGAGGCAGAGTCAAATGCATGTTTATTTGTTGTTGAGACAGAGTCTCGCTAGGTAGTTCAGGCTGGCCTCGAAATCACTATGTAGCTCAGGTTAGCCTGGGACACATAGAGATTCTCCTGCCTCAGTCTCCTGAGTGCCAGGATTACAGGCGTGTGCCACCATGTGTGGTTAAATGGCTAAATGCGTGGTTTTGACATTAATACCCTGATCCCATTTCTGTCTCCGGGTTGTGCAATGTGCTGTTAGAATACCTCTCATAACTAGAGGCAGGATTTACGACCTCTTAATTAATGGAAGAGAGATTGGACTGATGTTAATTAAGCAGTCATACAAATATGTAACTTCAAGCTGTGATAAAGTGCATGACAGAGAAGTACGAGGTGTCCCGCTGGGTTACACGGAGAGGAGTCTGACCTAGCCCGAGAGTGAAAGGACAGCAAGGGACGATTTCACTGGGGCCAGGGTGTACGCATTGGGGGTGGGAAGGCAGAGATCCTGAAGCAGATGTCACTCAATCAAATAAATGAAAGACTGGAGGAGGGGGAAGCAGAACGAGACTCATGGGGTGACCCAGGGCATGCTGAGCTCCATCCCCAGAACTTTTTATTTTTCACTTTAATATAGGGTCTCTCTAAGGCACGAATTTGTTCTTCTAATGGCACAGCTCTTTCAGGCGCAAGCTTTCTCCCTCGATGTTGACGTTGAGGGCGTAGAACAGCTCATTTTGCCCTCATGTCATGCAGGGTCTCGTGGTTTGATTGAACACCTGCTGTTATGCATTTGCTTAACAGTGGGGACAGGAAGGAGGGTAAGGCCTGGGCACTCTGCTGTCCCTCAGCCCTTGTGAGCTCGGAAGACAAACGTCTGACCAGGTAATGCAGCATACAGTGCCAAGGCGCTCTGTGCAGATGCTCTACAGAAGGCATACAGAGAGGCTAGAAGGCGTCGCCCAAGCCATATGCAGGAGACGTGTCACAGGCTACAGCAGAGATGTACAAAAACCACGGAAGGGCAAAGCACCGATGTGGCTGAAAGAATGAATTTTAGTGCTGCTATTTTACGTTGAATTGCTAGATCGCTGATGCCAAGATGCCTGTGTTTGTTCTTTCACATCACAAAAGTGAGAGAAAAACTAGTAGTGGTTGTAATCGTTAGGATTCTAAGGAGCATTCACTTGGGCGATGTTTACTACACACTTGCCTCCTATCTTTTCATTTGGTGATTGTTTCTAACATTCATCTTTCCTCCCTGAGGCCACAAAGATTGTCCTTGGCCATTTTCATCTCATTGTGTTAATATTTTGGGTTAAGGTCAACATGTATAACACAAGGGACAGGTAGAAGGGTAACATCTGGGGTAGAGAAATTCAGTAGCAGTTTCTCCCGGAGGGCGAGAGTGCTGGAGAGGAGGTATGGATCTGCCGCGATGCAGTCATTACAGAGCTGTGAGGCTGAAAGTTTGCAGGCTGGGAGTTTTTCTTTCTTTTTAATTTTCACTGAACACTTGTGCTAGTATAAAAAAAAAAAAGACTGCAAATCATCCACTTCAGAAGAAAAATGTTACTTTTACGCTGTCCATTAAAACATTTACCTGCTCCATATGCTCCAGCACTTATCAGGGAAAGAGGAATTTGCCCAATGAAAATTGAGCGCGCATTTCTGAAAAATTGCTTTCCATAAATCTTGCAAATGAGCTGCGCTCCAATATTCTAGGTTGGAACTGGACCAACCCCAGGGGAGCAATGATCAGGGAAATCACCATGAACAGCAATCAGATCGTGGGCCCATCTGACTAGCAACACCAGGATGTGACCTTTTTGTGTGGGAGGCATTGACGTGGGCCTGCCTGAGTCGCCAGCAGCCTTGTAATTAATGGGACCCCAGACAAGGCCTCTTCACTATGCACTGCTAATTACTCCTCCTGGAGACACATATCCTGAGCCGTGTCCAGGAGGCAATGTTCCCACTCCTGCTTGCTGAGCCAAATTAGACGCGTGTGCATGGGGCTGTGTTCACTACAATCCCAGGGCTACCCTGTGGCAGCCCAGTGTGGTGCCCCCGAAGATGGGGCCACGCCTGTGGTCTCGGCTTTCCTTTTCAGACAGACGCATCATTTGCTCCGAGTACTGTGAATGTCAAACCTATCCAAATGATCTTGAACTCGTAGGTTGCCTGTCTCCTTGCTACTTGCGTGATGTTTGGGTCAGTCGGTGTGACATGGAGGACACCACGTTCCAGAGTCACGGGGGTGCACGCCTCCTCCCAGGGCTGCTCTGCAGAGTTGCGCAGGCTGTGAACGCAGAGGCCAGCTGTCGGGGCCGAGGGGCACCCACAGGCCAGCCCTGGTTGCCTGGTCAGCTTGCTTCTTTTGCATGTCAGAACCCAGCCAATCTGACCTCACAGTTCTTAAGTACACACCATGTTGACTTTTTCTTTTCCCCTAATATTGACTTTTTAAACAGTGATAGTGTCCTGGGTTTCCACATTCACCCCAGCGCACCACTCAGTATGAAGGTCTATCAGTAATAGCGGCAATAACGCATCCACAATCTCAGCGTTGGCATTAACTTTTGGTTAAAAACATGGAGTTTGGCTGCTTCAGGGCTATAAGCAGCATTATGCGGCGGCCGGGGAATGTGGACACATCGTTCAGGACACGAGAAGCCTGTTCCATCTGGTTGAAGGTCGCATGGCAACGCCAGTGTACACCATTCTGCTGATTCAGGCACAAGCCAAGGCTGTGTCCACGCAAAGACTGTGGGTTTTGGAAGCAGAGCCGTAGCTGGTGCCCTTCCAGCTGAGGATCTTCAGGGTATCCGCCTCTGAGCTCTGATTTCCTTGTCTGTAAAAGGTTTTCTTCTCGTGGATTCCAGAATTACATACGGTAGATCAAGTATTGAGCACGGAACCTGGAACTTCATAGGTTCTCCACACACCCTTGTCCCCTGTCCTTGATCTTAAACAATTAAAACGATTTCCAGGGCTGCTGTAACACGGTCCTCCACACAGTGTGAGTGAAATAGCAGAGCCAGCCTTCTTCAGAAGAAGCGTCTGGGGACGACCCTTCCTGGCCTCTTCCACTCTCCCACCTCAGACCACCCTCTTCCTGTGGTGGCCTCCCAGCCCATCTGTGCGGTCACAGGGTGACCCCACTCTGTGTGCTCCGGGTCCAACTTTCCCTCTTCCTAGGACATCGGTCACATGGGATGAAAGCCCATCCTGGTGACCTTGTGTTGTGAGCTCTGCAAAGAGCTGATTTCCGTATCTCTGTCTCCCTGCTTTTCCTGACCCTCCTCCTCCCTTCCAGTACTGGGGATCAAACCCCAGGCTTTCACACTGAGCTACGTCCCCAGTCTCCTTTTCATTTTTTTATTTTGAGGTAAGACCTGGGTAGCTGCCAATTTCCCCATGCTGAGGTCAAACTTGTGATCCTCCAGTTCTGCCCCACAGAGTGCTGGGGTCACCATCGTGCGTCACCGCACCTGGCTCAAAGACCTGCCAAGTAAGGTCATGTTCCTAGACACTGGGGGTCAGGACGTGTGTTACATACCTCCTGGGGGACACAACCCTCCGGAAGAGCGGCCATATAGGAACTTGAACATTTGCAGGGGGTGTTTGTTATCTTTGCCCAAGGAGACAGTTTATATCCACCAGAACTGGTGCTAGTTTTATTACAGGAAGTGAAGAAATTGACTTAAGCTTGGTGCACAATTCTCTTATTTTGGGGCAAATCACCAGTACCATTTTATTTTTCCATTTCAGATTTTACCGTAATCACTTTCCATATTACAGCCTGACGTTCATAATCAGTATATTTCTTTCCTGGTCTTTGGAGGTTTACAAGTTCCACACCGGGAAGGTCTTGAATGAGTCATGAATTCAACTCACAGAGTTGGGGCCGTAGCTCCGAGGTAGAGCAGGCGCTGGTGTGCACAGGGCTTTGTGTTCAATCCCTAGCACCAAAAAACGAGAGAAAACATTTCGCCAATGTAGTGTAGTTCCACAGGACTGCCCGGCCAGTCTTCCCGCAGCGGCCTGGGCTTCTTAGAGCCATGTGTTGGCAAGCAGGTGGGCTCCAGAGACAGAGAGATGAGTGCCACATCTCGGTCCTGGACCTGCGAAGCAATGTGAAGTTGACATAGTACCAAAAAAAAATTGTAGAATAATATGTAAAATAAGCATTTTTTAAAAAATAAGCATGGATTTATATTCACATGAAAACTGCCTCTGCTTCTGCTCAGAAAGGGGTGTGGAAAGATTTATATAAAAACTTCAGCAGAATAAACTCTGAGGATTAGGAATGGAAATAAGTAAGGAGAGACGAGGATATTCATATTTTGTTACATGTATATTTGTTTCAAAATTTTCTTTTGGCAAACATAGTTCTTCTAATTTTTTTTGGAGGGGGAGTAGTTTGAGATAGGTTCTTGCTATGTAGTTCAGACTGGTCTTGAGTTCACTATGTAACCCAGGCTGGCCTTGAACTGGCTGTAATCCTCCTGCCTCAGCCTCCTGACTGCTGGGATGACAGGTGCTCACCACCATGCCTGGTTATACTTTTTCTAATTTTTATTTATTTATTTATTTATTTATTTATTTATTTATTTATTTTTGCGGTACTGGGGATTGAACTCATGACCTTGCGCTTGCCAGGCAGGCGCTTAGGCCACTGAGCTAGTTCCCTGTCCCTTGTCTTTTTGAGACAGGGTCTCACTATGCCTTTCAGGCTGGCCTTGAGCTCACTTTGTAGCCCAGGCTGGTCTCGAACTCACAACGGTCTGCCTGTCTCAGCCTCCCGAGTGCTGGGATTACAGGTGTGACCCACCAGGCCCAGCAATAACTTTTTCTAATTTTTAAAGAACCAATTCAAGGCAAAAAGTAAAAGCACCTAGTTTAAAATCAGGTACTTTCCTGGAAAGTTAGGAAAACTGGCAGTGTGAGTCTACCTATACCATTTTTTTTTTTTTTTTTTTTTTAGTGATGGACTGAACTCAGAGCCTCACACATGCTAGGCAACACTCCACCACTGAACTCCCCAGCCCTTTTATTTTATTTTATTTTTTGAGTCAGGGTCTTGCTAAGTTATCTGGGCTGGCTTTGAACTTGCTGTTCCCCTGCCTCAGTCTCCCAAGTAGTGGGATTACAGGTGTGTAGTAGGCAGGTGTGATATACCCAGCATACACTAATTCTTTGCTCACTAATTAGAAAAGACAATTATGGAGAAAAGACAACTTGAAAGGGGAAGTTACAAAGAAACAAAACAAATCAGAAAATTATATATAGCATATCTCCACTCAGTGGAGTGATTTTTACCTTCAGGGGAGAAAATTTAAAAGATTTTAGAGAAAAAAAATGGAGAAATAAAGGAAGAGAGGAGATTAGAAGCAAGGGTAGATTATCCAAGCTTTGGGAAAGTTGTGAAGAAGACAGGAAGGGAAGAAAGAAGGGAAAATAAAACAAGAACACAACAAAACAGAAAAACTAAAAACAGGGGCCAGGGACATAGCAGGACACCTCCTGCTTGGCAAGCGCAACGTTGTGAGTTCGATTCTCAGTACTAAAAATAAATAAATACAATAAAAACAATGCTAACATTCATGATAGAACAGAAAGAATCAAGAAAAGACAAAAAACAAACTGACAACAACAAAACCCAAAGCAAAGAAAAAACCCCAAAAAATTTCTCTGTGAATTCAAGCCTGTGGTTGTCTTCAGGGTTGTTTGTTCGCTTTTTGTCTTTTTGAGACATGGTTTCCCTGTGCAGTTCAGGCTGGCCTTGAGCTCACTTGGCAGCCCAGGCTGGCCTCAAGCTTGCAGCGATCCTCCTGCCTCAGCCTCCTGAGTGCTGGCATTACAGGTGTGTGCCACCACACCCAGCATTACCATTTTAAAGTTATTGTGCATTTAATTTTCAATTGGCCTATAAAATAGATCTTTATAAGAGATTTTTCTTTTTTTGATTTCTATGAATTGAAAGGTTGACATAAAAGTGTAAAGACCAGCCGGGCGTGATGGCTCACGCCTGTAATCCCAGCACTCGGGAGGCTGAGACAGGAGGATCGTTGGGAGTTCAAGACCAGCCTGGGGTACAAAGTGAGCTCAAGGCCAGTCTGAATGGCATAGTGAGACCCTGTCTCAAAAAGGCAAGGGCTGGGGATTTGGCTCAGTGGCCTAAGCGCCTGCCTGGCAAGCACTAGGTCATGAGTTCAATCCCTAGTGCCGCAAAAAAAAAAAAAAAAAAAAAAAAGTGTAAAGACCAAAATATATGATATATAGTATATTGTAAAATAAGAAGAAAATGTTCAAATGGGAAGGCAGGAAAAATAAAAAAAATGAGAAAAGAAAGAAAAAAATGGAGCTAAAGCTTTTGTAAATAAGGAGGGGAAAAGGGGTTGAAGGGAGGGTAGGGGAGTGGGAGAAAAAATAAACCAAATTATAACATGTACAGGTACAAATTTCCTATGATGAATGTTACCATTATGTATACCTAAAATGTACCAATAAACTTAATTTAAAAAGGGTTTACAAAAGCTTTCACAAGTAATCTGACCTGAATCATGTATTAACACAAATGTCATTCATAAGTCATGTATTAATACAAATTATTGGGAAGTTTTCAGTAAATATAGGAAGTTTCTCAATCAGTGAATGACAACTTGATGTGTATCAGTTGATATTATTATTATTATTTTTTTTTTTGAGGCAGGGTCACACTACGTAGTCCAGGCAGTCCTTGAACTCACTATGTAGCCCAGGCTGGCCTCGAATTTGCAGTGATCTTCCTGCCTCAGCCTTCTGAGTGCTGGGATTACAGGCGTACACCACCATGCCCAGCCAAGTTGATATTATTTGACATTCTGACAGAAAATAATGCTGATGTGATTCTGATGCGCAAAACCAAAAACTAAGTTCAGTTTGAAAGGTCACCCAGAGTATTTTGAAATAGTTCATACGTCACTGGGAAGACTGCAGAGATGGCGTGGGTGACCTTCTGTGCACAGGTGGTAGTACATTGATTTGTGTAGCACTTCTTGTGGCTGCCAGTTCTGATTATTCTTTAACTCTGTCTTCCCTATGTGCTTTAGTTAAAAAGATTTTATTCCTGCACTGAGGCAGCAGGATCGCCATGAGTTTGAGGCCAGCATGGGCTACATAGTGAGTTCAAGTCCCAGCCTGGACTACATAGTGAGACCCTGTGTCAAAAAATAAAAAGACTTTATTAACCATGCAAGTGTCCATGGTAATATATAGGGAAGATAGAAAGAGAACTTCATTCCTTAAGCACAGTGCTGGCCTGGGACATAGCTCAGTGGCACAAGCGCCTGCCTGGCAAGCACAGGTCCTGTGTTCAAGTCCCAGTACCCCTCCCTCCCCAAAAAAGAGAGAGAGAAAGCACAGTTCTGGCTCTCTTGTAACATCTGCCCCAATCCTGCCTCTTGCACACTGCATGGCATAAACAGCTTCCCTCTGCTTGTAGGTAAAAAGATAAAGCCCTTATGATTCCCTCACCAATAGGGAAACGCAAATAAATACACCGATAACAGTTTATTTTCACTCTCAAATTCCCCCAAATAAAATAAAAGTGTACTCCCACGTTGGATTGGTGGCCACTTCCTGGTTACAGTTTGTCAATTGCTGCAGCACTGACAGCAGACTGGCAACATCGCTCAACACAGCAGCGCACACGCGCACCCAGCCAGCCCGGCAGGCAGCTGCACAGGGAGAGCTACTGCGACATTGTTTGCGTTAACGAAATCCCAAAACAGCCAAATTGGGAAATAGTTGAGCATTTGGGTACAATAATAACCCTACATCTGTTGAGAAGAGCAACGCAATACTAGATGTACTGATATGGAAGACAGTTTGTATTTATTTATTTATTTATTTATTTATTTATTTATTTATTTGTGTGTCTTTTTGAGACAGGGTCTCGCTAAGCAGTTCAGGCTGGCCTTGAGCTCACTTTGTAGCCCAGGCTGGTCTCGAACTCACGACGACCCTCCTACCTCAGCCTTCTGAGTGCTGGGATTACAGGAGTGAGCCATTATGTGCAGCCGGAAGACAGTTTAGATTTAATATCGGGAAAGTTTCAGGACAATGTGTTCAATAAAATCTACTATCTGGGGGCTGGGGATTTAGCTCAATGGTGTAAGTGCCTGCCTGGCAAGTATGCGGTCATGAGTTTGATCCCTGGTACCAAAAAAACAAACAAAACAAAACAAAACAAAACAAACTACTGTCTGTAAACAGGGCAGGGTGATCCACACCTGCAATTCCACCTACTTGGGAGGCTGAGGCAAGAGGATCCCAATTTTCAGCCCAGCCTTAGGAACTTAGCAACACAGTGACACCCTGTTACCAAAATCGGGGGTGAGGTGGGGCTGGGGATGTAGCTCAGTATCAAGGCCCTGGGTTCGTTTCCCAGTACCATCTACACACATAATATAATATAAAAGATAACAGTCACAATACCTTTACACATATGTATCACTCTCTCTTGCTCTTTCTCTGTCTCTCTTTTTTGAGATAGTCTTGCTATGTAGCCCAGGCTGGTCTTGAATTCATGGCGATCCTCCTGCTTCAGCCTCCTGAGTGCTGGGATCACAGGTGTGCACCACAACACTGGCTATAAATATCTATATCTGTCTCTGTTGCTCTCCATCTGTTAGAACCTGCTGAGAGCAGTTAATCACATCTTCCCTAGGCAGCATACTGTGGGGAACCACAGAGATGACTCTCCTTGACTCTTCTTTTTTTTTTTTTTTGTGGCACCAGGGATTGAACTCATGACCTTGCGCTTGCCAGGCAGGTGCTTAGGCCACTGAGCCAAATCCCCAGCCCTCGTCTTTTTGAGACAGGGTCTCACTATGCAGTTCAGGCTGGCCTTGAGCTCACTTTGTAGCCCAGGCTGGTCTCGAACTCACAATGATTCTCCTGTTTTAGCCTCCTGAGGGCTGGGATTACAGACATGAGCCACCACGCCCGGCTCCTTGACTCTTCTTGAGAAGAGGAACAACTACCTCCATTTTGGATAAACTTGGCCCTATCTCCATGTATTGATATGCGCAGAGCTGGTCAATTGGCTTTAAGCAATGCAAATTGGGCCGGCTGAGGAACTGATGTATAATCTCTAAGGCAAAGCACAGGTCAGTGTTACCCCGCCCAGTGACTCCCCAAATACGTGGTTGAG
>RJWT010012722.1:0-22242 GCA_004365215.1 Cuniculus paca
CTCGTGCAGGTTATTGTTTGCATTTGTAGTTCATTCTTTTATTATTACTGAATGTATATGCATGGTGTGCACATATCACAGTTTGCTTAATCAGTCACCTGTTTATGGTTTGAGACTACTATGAATAAACTTGCCAGAAATATCTGAGTACAGAATTTTCCATGAAACTAAATTTTCATATCTGTGGGACTAATGCCTAGGATTGCAATTTCTTGTTGCTGTTTGTGTTTAGCTTTGAAAGTTGTCCAACTGATGGAAAAAGTAATTGTGTTAGTTTACATTCTTACCTGAAATACATGTGGCTGGGTTTTTCTGCATCTTCACAAACATTTGATGTTCTCGTTACTTATTGTAACCATTCAGACAGACAGACAGGCAGATAGATAGATAGATAGATATAGATATAGATATAGATATAGATATAGATATAGATATTTCCTGTACTTATAATTCACATTTCCCTGATGGCCAATAATGCAAAAATATAAAGAAAGAAGACTTTTCATGTTTATTTGCCATCTACACATTTCCAGTGTCTTTTGGCCATTTTCTTAATAATTTGGGTTTTGTTGTTGTTGTCTTGAGTTTTTAGAGTTTTAATTTTGGCTCTTATATTTTTTCTCTTCTATATAAATTTTAGAATAATCTTGTATTACCTATAAGAACTCTTACTCATATTTTCATCAGATCATATTAAATGTGGGGTTCAATTTGGGTACATTTATTATGTTGAGTCTTCCACTTCATAACCATGGTATGTGTCTCCATTTATTTAGATCTTCACTCTTCATTATATTTTACAGGCTTCAGTATGCAGTTCATATAAGTAGTTTTACATTTTTTATTTTGTTGTCCATATGATACTGTTGGTATAAAGAAATGCAATTGATTTTTGTTGATCTCGGTAGTCTATGACTTTGCTGAATTCACTTAGTTTTAAGAGTTTTTGTAGAGACAGTGAGATTTTATAAGGAGATAATTACGACATTTGTAGGAAAAGTAGAATTTTGTTTTTCACTTTCTCATCTTGGTGGGTTTTATTTTCTTCTCTTGCCTGTTTTGACAAATAAACCTTCCAGTGCTATTAAATAAGAGCAGTGAGAATGGACATCTTAGACCGGTTCCCAGGCTTAAGGGAAAGCAATCTGTGTTTCATCAGTTGTATATGTGACTGTAGGATTTTTCTGGATGCTTTTTATGGAACTAAAGAAGCTTTCCTACATTCCTATTCTGAGAGTTTTTACTATGAAGTGGTATTAAATTTTACCAAATGCTTTCTGTACATCTATTGATATGATCATATGATGTTTTCTTCTTTAACCTGCTAATATAGCATATAGCTTTGATCAATTTTTAAATATTGAAATAGCATTTTCTCCACTCAAGGTTATGATAATCCCTTTTACATATCTCTACTTAGCAATATTTCATTGCCAATTCTATTTACTAATATTTCAATAAGGATTTTCAGTCAAGTTTCATGGGAAACATTTGTGTATAGCTTTTTTTTAATTGTACAATTTTGTCTGGTTATGATTTCAGCATACTGAATTGAAAAGACCTTTTTCTCTTCGATTTTTCTAGAATAGATAAATAGTATATAATTTGTGTTAATTCTTCTGTAAAGGATTGAGATGATTTCCATAGAAACCATCTGTGCCTAGAGATTTCTTTTGGGGGTAATTTGTAATTGCAAATTGAATTTCCTTAAGAATTATGGGGCTATTCAGATTACAAACTTCTGAATGGTGAATTGTGATAATTTTTTTTAAGGAATCCGTCCATTTTATCTAAGTTTCAAATATAGGTGTATAGAATCGTTCAGGCTGTTCTCTTATTATTCTTTAGTTATCTGAAGAAGATATAGTATGTTTTTTTCTGGAATGAACTTCAGAACTTTTCCAGTCTGTACCCCTTAACTGGTTCTAAAATCACTTCACATTTTGGGGTATTCATTATATAGTAACACCCCATCACTCACCCCACTTCCTAATATTTGTCTTTACTTCTTCCAGCTGCTGTATAACAAAATACCATAAAATGTGTAGTTTATAAACAACAAAAATGTGTTTCTCATAGTTCTAGAGGTTCAGAAGTCCAAAATTAAGGTGTTGGCAGATTCAGTGTCTGATGACGATCTGCTTCCTGTGCAGTCAGCTGGGTTGTCTTCTTGCTACGGTTTCACATGGTAGAAGGGAGGGAGCTCTGTGGGCCCCCTTTTATAAGGCACTAATCCTTTCATGATGCCTTGGCTTCATGACTGAATCACATCCTAAAAGCCTCATCTTTAAATGCCATCCCCTTGAGGGGCGCCTTCAAGTGTATGAATTTTGAGGAGAACACAAACCTTCAGACCACAACACCAAGAATTCAATGCTGTCCCTTCACGTCGTGAGTGGCCCACCTGTCTACCTTCTTCTCTCCATGTTCTTGGGTTTATTGCATGCACAGAGCCCATTATGTCTATCTGCAGTAGGAAGATGAATAGAAAAAAGCACAACTGATCACCCTCTGGAAGCAGAAGTGCCACTTTCTGTCTCAGCCTCTCTGCAGCCATAGCAGCAGGTCTGAACCATGCAGAGGTTCTTCCCTGCACTCTGCATCCTGCACCACTTGCTGTTGCAGGCCACCCTAGGCCTCTGCTCTTGGTTTTGCTTTTTGATTGTGTGCTCAGTTTGGCTCATCATTTTTCAAACAAGGACTATAGAATGTCTGAGATATAGTAAATTTTATTCAACTTAGAGTAAATTCCCAATTTTCTGAAGGAAGCAGAGAGGCATTAAAAGTAAGATAATTCCAATGAGATATCCTAAATAACTAAGTAGAATTGATTAACTAATCATTTAGTTTACTTAGTCCAAAGTCATGTAGATAATAAATTTAATAAATAAATTTTAAATGCAACCTATACATTTGATCAATGTATGTTAATCAGTCTCAAAGTTAACATGCACCTAACATGTACCTGCTTCATTGCCTTTTCTGCCTGGGCATTCAGGTACTTGCACATATTATCTTGTTTTTCAGTAAAATATCACCAGTAAACAATTTATTCAAGTACTCAAAACAGAAAAGTCATTCAACAATGTAAAATTCCACCTATCATGTGCAAGTCAAGAAATACTTAAGTCTGTTTAATACAGCATTTTCCCAGAGTCAGTCACTCCATCCCCCAAGTGCATGTAACCAAGATAAGGAAAAGAATTCAGTCTGGCAAAGAAGTTTTTGGTTCCCAAGGTGCTAGAAAAGAACATACGAATCTAACAATTGGTGTATTCCTGATCACTAGAATGATGGCTCCCGAGGGGCTATACTGGGACTATGTAAACATCCCCAGCACCCTGTGCAGAGGGAAGCACATCTTGGAGAGTGGAGCCTCCTTCCTTTGGCCCTGGGCTCCTCCCCGAGCTGGTAGAAAGTTCCTCTTGGAAACAGCTGGCTCTGCAGCCACTCTGGGTCTTATTGTTGGATCACACTGTAAGAGTTTTCCGAAGAAGAGAGAGGCATGAGAGCTGGCTGGTCTCTGAAGCATTTTTCTTCTGTATCTTTGTGCCTACTCAAGCTGTTTCTCAGGGCCACATAGCACATTAGAATTCATCAAAATAAATGGATCCCAAATCTCAAGGAAGTCTGATCACATCTGGAGCTTTTAAGAAATATGCTTCTTTGGGTGCTTCCTCAGCATGTTTATGAATCACACTCTCCGGGGGCAGAACTTGGCAGTCTGTTTCTCCTTAACTCCCTTAGGAGATGCTAATGATCTAGGTGAGGTGTGAAGACTACAGGTCTCACCTGACTCCTCTGTCTGTCAAATGGTTCCCAACATAACCTATAAGAAGAAGCCACCTCCAGACTGGAAGGCTTCCTTTTCATCACCATCCCCTGTGTGCATAATGCACAGCCTTCATGGAGTTAATGGTCCTGTTTCAGACTGAGGAGAGGAGAGGGGCTTCACTTGTGAGCTACAGGCAGTTAAAGACGTAAACCTGTGACTCCATCCAAATCCATGCCTTTCTGTGACAGTATCCACTCTGTGACACAAGTGCACAGCTCTGGAAACTGTACTAAGTTTCCTGGACTGGTTGGAAGGACACAAATCTTTCCAGACAGAGCTCTTGGTCAGCCAAGCCAGCAGGAAACTCCCTGGACACCCAGGTAAAGGCCTGGGGAGAGGGCAAAGTGTGAAGTGTGGTGGGAACAGCCTCCTATCTGTGGACATGGGGGACGGATGACTCCTACTCCAGCAGCAGGATGGGCAGGGACTTTTTTTTTTTTAAAGCAAAACAGAAAAAAGGATAGAAATAATACAGTATTTTTTTAAAAAATAAGAAATCAACACTAGTTAATACATTGGATACTGTTATCTTAGAAGTAATTGTTCAGGTTACAAGATCTAGGCATAAAAAATGATCAAACAATCAAACAACATTTTTAAGTCTAATTGTGCTGCCCAGAGAAATGTCTGCTGTATAAATACTAAGTTGGATTTTGGATTTTCCAGTCACAGATGAAAAAGTCTCTCTCTCGCCCTTTCTCTCCCTTTCTCCCTCTCTCTCCCTCTCTCTCTCCTTCTCTCTTTCTCCTTTTCTCTCTCTCCCTCTTTCAGTTTTAGATTCTGGTGGAAGAGTTTCCAGGGCATAGATCCTTACCCAAGCAAGAAAAAGAAAGTGTGTGCTGTGGCCTTTGCAAGCGAGGGCCTGTGGGTTTGGGCCAGGAACAGGAATTCCCCACACAGACACTCAGTCGGCTGCCTGAGACAGGAGCGGCAGCTCCACAGAAGGCCACTCTGTTCACGGCCGCCGAGGAACGCCACACGGCGTGCACACAGAGCCACGGCAAGAGCGATGTTTGAAAGGAGTGTTTTTTTTCCCTAGAATACACAGTGCTCTTATTTCCTTAGGGGTGCAGTGAAAACTAGCCATGGGTTGATTGCCAAATGCAGCCAGGAGTCAGCAAGGATATTTATCTCCACAGCCTGGGGTTGCTGGGATGGGTCCTGGGACCAACTCTGAAATCTCAATAAATCAAAACGAAAGGTTAAAATAAGAAAGCATTTGCTAAACATGTTTGGAAGGAGGTTTTTATGCCACTATTTTTTTTCCCTGCTCAGAGACTTCACTTGGCTTTGTGAATCCAATAGAAAATATGGATATGTTTGAGGTGGGAGGCAAAAATAGGAATGAAAAAAGCAGTTCATACTTGGAGCTTAGGTTTACATGGATTTTTGAGGTCAAAGAAAATCCAGTTGCTAAATTTAAGTGCATTTGTTATATTAAGTGCAAAGAACAAACAAAAGAACATTTCCTCAGGACACATGAATTCTTAACAAAAGGACCTACTGCAATGTATCATTTGTTTTCTATTTTATTAAAATATAAGAATCCGTTTCCTTTAAGTAGGAGGGAAAATCCCATTAATCACTTTTAAAATTACAAAATATACTCATGAGCACATGAACTGTTGAACAATAAGAAGCCTGTAGCTATCTGAGTGCACAAGTAGATACTTCCCATGGCCTCAGTGTCTTTTTTTGTAACATGAAAATACCTTATTTTTTTAGAGCAGGAGGTTGACCAAAATAAGAATAAGAGGCCCTTTCCAGTTTAGAAGCTATCTCTTCTTGAAGTTTGGCCTAAACTTCCCTGAATATACAGTATAACATCTCCTTCTCTTAGCAAGATCTGGCTGCAGCCAGACCTTGCTGCCTCTTCTGGCTCCCCTAGCAGTGCTGGTGGTGAGTCCCTATAGATAGGGCTTATCACAGAACCAGAAACCCACTTAGAGCAAGCATCATGTCTTAGGCTTCTGTGAAGGTTTATGTTACTTAAAACACCATGCATGGAAGCTCAAAGCTCATTATATGTCTATATTTTGAAATAATTTTTAATGAAATCTTTAAATTAAAATTAGGTCATTAACAGGGATCGCAAGTCAATGACTAGCATCCTTATTAGAAGAGATTAGGATAGAGACACACAGAGGAGAAACCACGTGAAGACGATGGGAGAAGATGGCAATGTAAAAGCTAAGGAGAGAGGGCCTCAGAAAGAATCAACTCTCCCAACACCTTGACCTTGGACTTTGAGCCTCCAGACTGTGAGAAAATAAATTCCTATCATTTAAGCACCCCAGTTTATTGCACTTTGTAATGGCAGCCTTAGCAAACTAAGCCAGCTTCTAATGCTCCATGACATCTAGTCCAGAGCTTTGAGCAAAGAAGTCAAAACTTTTGCTACACCCACAGGCAATTTTTGATCTATTTAAAGAAAGATGATTCCTTGGTCTCAAACAATTTCAAATTTAGAGTGTAATATAAAATATGGTAAAGCATGCAAAGTAACGAAGTGTACTCATATACCTTCACATGAAGAAATATATGGTTACTTTCCAGAAACCTAGATTCTGCTGTTCACCTTTAACTACTCTTCCCAGAAAAGAATCTGCTCTCTAATGTACATAACGATGGAAACCAAATCTGCTCCTAAGCCAAGAAATAAAAGTGGTCTACAATCCAGACTCAGAGCAAGACCTCATGCTCAAATGACAGTGTATACATGTCTGTTGAAAACACTGAGCAGCAGGGAGTGTGGAAACAGAACATTCTCTTTACCCAAAAAGCTCTGTCCACATCCATCTTCTAAGGGAAATAGCTTTCCAGGGACTGCAGCCTGATAAGAAATGGTAAGTGATAAATGAAGCACTGGCGTCAAAGCACAAACGGCCCCCTGAGAATGGAAAAGCCAGGAAATTTTTAATGGGAGTTATGTAGGCAAATACATACCTTCCAAAAACATAATACACATCCACACACTCACACGTGTGCACGCATGTACGTACACACATATCCTCGCAAGCTTACATGTGCATCACATATGGCCCACGAACCATCATCAGCCATTTGGAAGGGAAATTATAGCTCCTATACTTTGAGCTTCACCCTTTTCCTGCTCGTAACACTGAACAACTTCTTTGACCTCTCTGAGTCTAGATTCCTCGCAGTAGAAAAGGCAGAATAATAGTACACACTTCATAGGGGATCTCATGGGAGTATACACTTCAATACATAAGAAATGCAAAAGTAGTGCCTGCTGTACAGCAAATATTTACTAAATGTAGCTTGTTCTTAAAAACAAAATGTGGATTGTTTGTGGCCACATTTCTGGTATTACCTTCCACCTCCAACATTTTACCTGTTAAAATATGAATCCCTGATTGTAAGTATGGTTGAAGTTCAAGGACACAAGCTCAAAGTTTTCTTCTTAGACATCTCTCTCTCCTTAACCAATTACTCAACTGTGTTTTCAGATGCTTTCTCAACTTGAACAAACAGAATTTAAGGAAAGGAAGGGGGAAACCCTCCCTTCCTGCTGGTTTCCTTCCCTGTCCCTTCGCCCCAGGCACAAATATCTGGGCACTGGCAGGAGTGAGGAACCGTGTCCCAGCTGTTCCAGAGGCCTCCCCTCACAGCAGCGTCTTAAGCATCCTGATGACCAGCGCCAAGTCTCTTGCTGGAAAAGCACCAGCTGTTTTGGAAACAAAGTACTTCCTAGCGACCAAAACAGTCCATATTAGTAAAAGCACTGGGGAGCTGCCTCTGGGCACACTTCCTCAAGAAATCTCTTTCCTGGTTATTTTTAAGAGTTCCTTTCCTCCTGCGGGAAGCATTCCCAGGGTAGCATGTCAGACTCCACACCTTCTCCCTGCTTTAGGCCGTGGGGGACTTCAGAGCCACAGAGGATTACAGCAGAAGGCTGTGCATAGTAGGTCCAGCTACGTCTTCATTCTGTAGTGCTGTTCTGAATTAAATGACACAATGGATAAAAAGTCTTGCACAGTACCTGCAGAGCAGAGCCCAAATATAAGCCCAAATATAAGTTAAATATTTAGTAATAGTAATAATAATAATAGTAGTAATAATAGTAATAGCAATAGTATTCTTCCTGGCCACTAGTCAGATAGTTCCCTGTTAGATCCTCTGTTTCCCATGGGAATATATGTCAAGATCCCTCAGCAGATGACTGATCCAAGAGACAGTATCAAATTCCATAAAAATAATGCCTTTTATATGCATACTCAAGATAGTTCTATTTATAGATGATATTAATAATACTACTGATAAAATAGAACAATTACAGTAATATCCTATAATAAAAGTTATGTGAACATAGTTTATTCATCTCTTTCTGAAAATATCCTAATTTCCTATTGCACTGTAGTATTATTTTCAAGTCACCGTTGACCATCGGTTAAGTGAAACCTTGGAAAATGAAACTGCAGACAGGTGCAGTACATATTACAGTCACCCATCGGTATCCCAGAAGAATTGATTCCAGCACTTTCCTTGGCTACCAAAGTCAGCAAGTCATTAAGTCTTTTACATAAAATGGTGTAGTATTTGTGTCTAACATACACACATCCCCTCATATAACTTAAATCATCTCTGGATTACTAATAATACCACATATGATGTAAATGCTATATAAGTAGCTGTTATACTGCATGTTTAGGACATAATGATAAGAAAAAAAGTCTGTACATGTTCACTACAGATGTATTTTTTTACATATATCCAAACATGGTTGGTTGGATCCATGGATATTGAACTCACAGATATGAAGGGCCAGCTGTACTTACTTAGGATACTTCCAATAGTTTTTGAAAGTTTCTGAAAATAGTTGGCCAAACCCCAAACAATGGTGCTTTGACAAAGTTTCAGTAGGACCCACAAGATCCACAAAAATAAGCTCTAGTTAGTTCTGTTCTTGTCATCTTTATTCAGTCCTGCATAAGAAGTTCATAAAGATGGCCATTCTTCCAGCCTTTCAAAATGGTCACTCTTCTCAACAAAGGATATAGTCCCATTCTTGCACTTTGGTTAACCTTGTGACCTGTTCGACAAGTAGAATGTGGGGACTTTTGGAGACAAGGCTTCAACCCTTAGCTGACTCCCTGAAGAAGAAGAGATAGCCTGGTAGGAGAGACCAAATCCCAGTCAGTAGATGCTCTTCATGGAGCTGCCTCAAACCATCTCCCTCCAGTACAACCACTTGCTCACTCGAGCTCATAGGATTGCCCAGCTGAGAGAAGCCCAGATTGCCAACCTCAAGAATGGAAAGACTTTTCGTGACCCCCAGTTCCTACCACCTTCCCCACATGGCTGGCCACTGTCTAACAGAGTACATATTTTGACTTTATTTGCTTGCTGTCTGTCCAGCACCAGAAAGATACATAGAGCAGTGCCCATCTACCTCCTACCATAAGCTATATTATCTTAGGAAAGTTGCCTTGTCCTGACAAAAAGACCCTAGAACAATCTTGAGGCTTAACATAGATTAGTCATTTCTCTTGGCTGCAGGATGAGTTTTGTATGCCAGCAGATAAGAACCTTGGGGAAATGAGTTCCAACATCTAAATTCTCCACCACCCCCTGCAAGGTGGAGGTCAGGTGACAAGAAAATTCTTTGTCTCTACTCATGGGAAAGGGAAAGTAAACCTATTTGGATATCTTATGTCATAAGCCCCAAAGTGGCACAAATTCCCTGGCTCTCCTGGTCATTCCTATGGAAAGGACAGATGAAGCCATGGATATGGCTGAGTAGCCATATGTCCAGCTGCAAGTTCATAAATATAAGGAGAAGAAGAGACGAGACTGTTGAGTGTCAGCAAGAAATCTGGTTACAATTTCATCACAAATAGATAATTTCCCTAGGACTTGTTCTTATGGAACTTACACCAATATAACCAACATTGGAATTCCTAAAAAAAAAAACATAAATAATATGCATTTTGCCTTTTTTTCCCCTAAGGCTCCTTAGGCTTAATGAGAGGCATGATGGATTAGCTGGTTTGATCCACCAAACGTCAGTAGAGAAAAACACCAGCATCCAGTGTTGCTCAAGGCAGGAAGTCAGGATGTCAGAGAGAGCTATGAAGCTGGGGAGTGTGCAACAGATGTGGAGACACTCTTGCTGGTTCAAACCAACCTGGCACTGACTGGTTGCTGCGTGGATTAATGAAGCAGCAATTCTGACCATCAGCTTCTTTTCCTGGAGGATCTCAAAATACATTCACAAGGAATCATTGAAAGTGAAATTGAATGATGACTATGAAGAAAGAAGATTAGAATTCAGAACCTACTTGGAGATGCACCCAGCAGTCAGCTAAGGGCACATGTGGTCTTTGGGAAGCACCCATCCCGCTGAAGCCACGTTCCCTTCCCGCGCTGCAGGTATACCTGTTACTACTTGGTAAGAAGAAAAATAAATACAGAGAATTTTGTGACAGTCATAGAGGTAACACTTGGATCATGTTACTGCTCATTTTCTTCTTTCATGTGGCTGTAAATGTAAACACAGACACCACATTTAAATGGTGCCCTCACACAGAGCAGGCATTCCCTCAGGATTTGTGAGCCCCAGAGGAAAAAAGGAAGAGGAGATGCATCTAAAGGATTCTTTCAAAAAATGGTCCAAATTGTAAGTAAACTACTCAATCAAGTTTCACAAACCGAGTGTATATATCTTTGTATTTGACATCTGGATCAAGAATGCATATTCCAAAACTTTTGAAAAGAAAAGGAATATGTTCAAAAGTAAACACTTCGGTAAAAGAAACTCAGATATAGTAATTAAAATGATGGTGAAAGAAGCAATCCGTTTCCTATGTATATACATATACCCACACTATACTGCAGCACTTCCAAAACAGACTATTTCAATGAAAAGTTTAAAAGAAAAAAATATTTCAAAGGGTAAATTTTATGTGACATATATTTTGCCACAATAAAAAATAATGAAGTGAAAAGAAAAAAAAGATGGTTCAACAAATCAGAGGTGGTACTGGGGTAGAGATTACTCCCATGCCCAACTCACTGTCCACATTAAAACAGCCACAAGCCCTGTCCTTAGAAGGAAATAGAGACACACCAGTGCCAACTGGAGTGGTGACTCCCATCACAGGGAAACTGAGGCTTAGATTTCCCTTCAGGGATCCACATTAATTAACAATTTTCAGCTACTATTAAGAGAATAATACAAAAAGTGGTTCAAATTTTATTTGTTTATACAAAACTAACAATTGCACTACAGAGGCTGGTATTACCTCTAAATGCAGAATATCTTATACAAAGCTGAAAGTAAGGAATGGGAGTTCTGTAACTGTGTGCTGTCACTCCTGACATCATAAAGGACTTTTAGAAGTCAGTTGCCCTCTGTGTTGTGTTTGTCTATCATTCACTGCTTTGTAAATATGAAGAAAATATTGAAATGAACTAATTTTTAATCAAAATAAAATGATTTGATTAGCTATTATCTGGTTGTATTGCTATGTACACACATAGATAAATTGAGTTTTAATATATATTATAGACTTCAATAATTCAAATAGAGGATTTTATAACAAAAACATTTTAAAATGTAAAATCTAGCACAAAAACTGTAGGATTTAGTCAACATGAAAGGCTCAGGTTGTTTCCAAACATGGCTCTGTGACCAATAGAAGAAAAAATTTTGTTTCTTATATTAAATTTGAAATTACAGAATTCTCCAATTACCTTACTGCAACACTGTCCAATCACAAAGATCTTGGTTAATGGTGAGCCATCAATAACTCCATTAAATGGAATTACTGTATTTATACTGAAGTTTCCTAGATTTTTCTAACATCTCAGGTAACTGTTAACCACATAACAATCCCTAAACCTATCAACAAACTCCATATTCCAGCTTCCATGACCAGCTTTTCAAATAACTCCTCACCACCTATAGAAAACCAATCAGTTAATGCCACAGAGATTATAAATCAATGCTGCTTAGTTAGTGCTAGGATCTTTTTCTCCTAAGTCATCTATAACAGTTGCCCTGCTAGCTATACCCTCTAAAATCAGTATTAGTCACATTATGTTTCATAGACCCATGGGGTTTGATGGAATGATAATGTTTCAGGGGAATCCTAAAGAACCCCATCTTTGGTGAGGTATCATTGACACAGACTTGGTTTGTACACATTTTCCACATGCTGAGTACTTTGAGGGAAAAAGCAGAAACATCAGCCTTTGTACATGAACCATGCCTACTGTAAGTATTAAATGGTCACATGCATACAGTCAGAGCTTAATAAGAGACTTAAATTTGCCAAACTGAAACTCCAACCAGAATTAGGAACAGATTTTACCAAGGTTGGATGAAGAAGGGAAATGTATTTGTTTCCTCCAAAGACCTCCCGGAACAAAGTAAGGTTATATTGCAGCCTCTGTTTAAAAAAAATTCAAATTTTCATTAAAGTAAAAAATTTTGTGGTTCTTACTCTTCAAGAGTATCTAAACTGTTTGTGTGATTCAAATAAAATAGAAGACAACCCACACTCTGTTCATTGTAAATCCAGTAAAAAATATAAAAGAGAAAGTGAAGGTCCACGTGATTAGAGGCTGAGTACACCAAGACTTAAAGACAAAGGACATAACAGCCACAAAACTGAAGGAAATTAATTATCTGCAACTTAAAATCCAATTTTGGCACTTCACGTTATGTCATTTTAATGAAAACTCTGGCTGCAGTGTATTGTTTAATATGATGTGTCTGTAGTACAGGACATGATATCACCATACAAAATACAATCCTCAAGGTTGGTAGATGCTCACAAACAATAGAAATTGGAAAAAAATACAAAAGTAATTTCCAGAGTTTCAAGGACAGATTTCAAAAATACATTTGCATATAAACTGAAGACCTAAAGAGATTTTTCTGTGCTTTTTGGAAACATTAAGTTTTGGGGAAGTGTTTTGTTTTGTTTTGTTTTGTTTTCATAATGTGTTAGTTTCCTGTCACTGTAACAGATACTGAGTGATGGTACACAGCTGTAATCTCAGTATTCTGAGAGGCTGAAGGAAGAGGATGGCAAGGAGGAGCCCATCCTAGCAATTTAGTAAGGCTTTTCCTCCAAATAAAAAGTAAAAACTTAGTAAGGCTTTTCCTCCAAATAAAAAGTAAAAAAAGATTGAGGATGCAGCTCAGTGTGAAGGTCCTGGTTCAAACTCCAGTATCCAAATAATAATAGTAATAAGAATAATCCATTTAGAAAGGAATAAAGTTTGCTTTGGCTCACATTTTTGGAGACGTAAGTTCACAATCAGACAGGCTCAATAATCTTAGGCCTCTGATTGTGGGCAGCACCCATGGCAGGGGCGCAGTAGTATAACAAACTTTGTCTAACCATGACCCTGAATGAAAGGAGCAAGAAAGGACCCTAATTCTATTCATAAAGGTTCTACTTTTGTGACCAAATCATTTACAAAAGTTCCAACTCCTCCAACCATTACATTGGGGTTGGATAGGAGTTCGGAGGGAACATGCATTCTGTTCATAACAATACCCTAAGACAAGCGCTCCAAGAGAGTGGAAGATGTGAAGGTGGAAAACTCCATTCCTTGGTTTGCTTTCAGAATATCAGGAGTGTTACAGGTAGTAAGTGGCTGACTAAGTGGGCTTAATAGATTAAATTATCTAGTTTTAATTAAATCTACCTTGACAAAATCTACAAGTAGGTTAAAAGTAGGTTAAAATCACCCCTCTGAGAAACCCTGGGTTGAGAGTGGTACCAAGAAGCAGCCTGAGATCCCTCTCCTGGGTACGGGCTCAGAGTCAGTAACATGGAGTGCGGGCAGCCATGATCTTCCAAATACGAAAGAAACTGGCCGACATTTTGAAACACAGACTTATTAGAAAGGTCTTTTGATGTGTGGGGTTAAAAATAGAGACTTGCACTATAAACTAAATATGGCATAATTACTAAGATCATTTAAAATAGATACCTAGTGTGTGGAGGAAAACCTTTACAGGCTTTGAAAGACAGTTAAACCTAGGTGTGCTTCCCACTGTTCCTCACAGTTTTGTTTTCAGTACTAAGGCTTGCATCCAGGGTCTTCCACAGGCTAGACTAGCGTTCTCACAGCGAGCTGCAAGGGCAACCCCACAATTTTTCATTAACTTAATGAAAACTACTTACAAGTCTTGTTTGTATGTCTTACTTCTTAGTAAAATGGGGAAAAATGTTACTTTGAGAGAACATATATTCCTTTCTTCCCCTGCAAAAATTGTTGAAATAATGCATAGAAATCAATACTACAAGGAGATACTTATAAGATAGCTATTTTTATTCATTTATTTGAAGCATTAAAAGAGGAAGGGGGGGAGAGGAAGGGAAGCTAGGTGTAGTGGTGTACTCTTCGATTCCCAGAACTCTGAAAGGCTGAGGCAGGATTGAAACTTCAAGTCTAGCCTGGACAATTTAGAAGTTTAGCAAAACCATGTCAATAAATAAATAAATAAACAAACAACTGGGGATGCATCTTAGTGCAAAATGCAAAACCCTTAAATTTGATGCCTAGAACTATGAAAAAGGTGAGGAGCCAATTTGTTTACTCCATTGGGCTATTTTCTACAATAATCGCATATATAGATATGTAATAGTCAGGACACATGATCTGTAACACACAGTCTCCAAGCCCCAAAACTATAAGGTGACAATGATAGATTTCTTACTCTTCCAGGGTTTACTGAGGGTCCTCTGGCCCAGGAAGCTCTAGCTACCCTGTAAAGATGAGCAACAGGAGCCCCCCCAGACCCTTAACATCATGTTCCCCACTGTGCAGCATCCTTTGCTTCCTTATCCTCCAGCCACACAGAGAGGGTAAACCAAACAGGATCAAGAGATACTGTGTAGCCAGGTCCAGATATGGCTTGCTAATATTCCATTTATTAATATTCCATTGGCCAGAACTCAGCTATACTGCCTATCTTGAGAAACTTCTGAACAGAAATGTCAATAATATCTGAGGAGATAATAATGCTAATTATCCTAATTTGATCATTAAATATTGTATACATGTGTCAAACTACAAGACAGTATTCACTAAATAAAAACAAATGATATACATCAACTAAAAATATAAAAATAAAAGACAGATGTACCAGATAAGTAACATCCTAACATAAAGGGGAATATAAATACAATTTTGCTGAAAAATTGTGAGATTTCAGCCAGAATGAAAAAAAGGGAATCCCTGAGTAAGGCTATAGAGATAGGACCACACATAAAACTAATCTATTGTATAATTTGTAGGCAAAGTACTTAAGCAAGGAAACTAAATTTAAAGCAAACAAGTAAGTGACATGGTAAGTTTTGTAAAAACAAGAGCCATAAAATATTGCGAAATCTTGATAGCACTTCATCACGAGATAGGGAGTGATTGTGAGTGTTTCTGTGACACACTGTTTCTTGATGATAGCGTAGCAGCATCCAAAAATATACTGTCACCTTTAAGATGAAGTTATGTATCACTTCTTTTCCTAAAAGCCAAGCTGTCCAGATTCACTAATGTTTTCTGTGAGAGGTAGATATTGTCTAATCCATTGCTTTCAGAAATGGTGGAGGAACACTAAAAAAAATTCAATACCCATTGTTGATAAAAATTCTCTGGAAACTTGAAATAGAAGACAAATTCCTCAATCTAGTATAAGACATCTATGAAAAACTTACAGCTAACATCATATTTAATGTCAAAATATTAAACACATTCCCTCCAACAAAGAACAAAGTCCAGAGTTCTACTTTCACTGCTTCTCTTCAATGCACTCACTCTTAATTAGTTCAATGAGACCAGAAAGGGGAAGGGGTAAAATGATTAGGTTTGGAAAAGAAGTGAAATTGTCATCTTTCATGAGCAGCATTATCATCTCCCTAAAAATCCTAAGGAATTTACAAAACTACTAGAACTACTAAGTGAAGGATATTAACAAGCCTACAAAATAAAACAAGAATATGCAAAAATTGATTTTGTTTCTGTATACTAACAACAAGCCATCTATTTTAACCAAAATACTTAAGAAAATAAAATTAACTTCAAAACATTACTAAACCAATTAAAGAAGACTAAAATAAAAGGCATATCCCATGCACATGCACTGGAAATCTCACTGCTTTTAAAGTCTCGGTTCTCTTAAAATTAATCAATACATTTAATGCCATAGAAATTATGGTGCTAGTAAGATTTTTATATAAAAATTTGCAAGTCGATCCCTAAATTGATACTCAAGTGATAAGCATAATTAATCGTATTGCTTGCTAAGTAAGAATTCTTAGTGAGACCAAAAACCAAAGTAACATCTTAAAGTTTTTATTCTATATTTTTATATTTCTATATATATTTTGTAATATGCAGCTATATCAGTGTAAAATGAATATGCATGAGTGCAAATAATCTGTAAGTATCTAAACAAGCATAAATTTGGAAGCACAGGCACTTTTTTTCTTACAAAGTTATTAGGAAACTCTTTAAGTGTGGAGATCTAGAAACATTTTACATGCTATAAGTGTATCAAGGCAACTTTTCTTGGGGTTATCATAAATTAAAGAATTATTGTAATTCCATTACAAGTTCCAAAAATCTCAGGCTTCAACCACCTACCACAATTCTCCTTTTGCAGAATGGGACTTTCACTTCTGTTCCCAGAGGAACAGGGATAAGCCTTATCCCCATTGACTTATAAAACATCCAGGAAAGAAGGCAAAATACATTAAAAATGTTTTGGGCTTTGGACAGGAGACAGCAAAAGATTATGATGCCAGGGACAAAAGAACAAGAGGATCGTGTCCTATACTGATCACAGCATACTCATCTTAGTGGCCTTGTCAAGACCAGAGTGCAGGCCCAGGCTTGCAAACCCCTCACTGAGCTGAAACACAGAGGAGAACTCATGGAGACAGAGATGGCTACAAGTTGGAAATAGCATTGCAATAGGTAGGTCCTTATTCATCTTTGTAAAGAGTATTATGAAAAAAGAATATGTATTTTTTCTCCTGTAAAGATGAAGATCCAGGCAAGAATGAACACTCTCATCACTACTATTCAATTTGTACCACAAAATCTAACAAGGCCAATAAGAAAGAACCAGAGACACAAGGACATTGAGATAGGAAAGAAAGCAGCAAAACTGCCTTTATGTTCATGACATTGTGGTCAATATAGGAAATCTTAAATAACCTACAAAAATATCTCATAGAAATAATATGTGAACTTAGTACAGTTCCAGAATGCCAAATCAGCATGCAAACATCAATTGTAGTACAAAATATACCACTAAAGAATAATAAAATATTAAACATTACATTCATAGTAGCATGAAAATACAAATGCATCCAACAAAATGTGCAAGCATGTGCTCCTAAAACCCAAAAGCAATGCTACCAGAAACTAATGAAGGCTTTAGTAGAAATTTACACCATATCCATGAGTCACAAAAATCAATATTGTTGTTAAGAAGTCAGTTCCACTTGAATTACTATCTAGCTGTGATACAATCCCAAAGAAAATCTCAGCAGAATTTTTGTAGAAACTGAGAAGCTAGCTCTACAATTCTAACGGAGTGAAAGGGATTTTGATTAGTCAAAGCAATTATGAAAAAGAACAGAAATCTGCCAGAGCAGCAGAGGCAAAGGACCAGACACAGATCCCAAGTCCATGCCTGTGTGACCTGCTTCCTCATATCAGGGCCTGCTTTCCAATAGTACATTTATCTATGAACTTATTGGTAGATTAACCCACTGATGCAAATTGCAAAACCTCCCACCCCAGTCAAAACACCTTCCAAAAACCCCATCTCGAAACATGTGAGACTTTGGGAGAACATTTTAGATCTAAAACATAACCATAAAGATCTAGCCATTATGCTCATGACTCCCAAAAGTCTCATGTCCATTTCATCACAAAAAATATATCTCTAAGAGTCACCAAAGTCTTAGTGATTCCAGCTTTGCTGAAAAGTCCAAATTCAAAATCTCCTCTGAGACTCAAGGCAAATTCTTAGCTATGAGCCCCTATAAAAAATCAAAAGAAAGTTAAGTACTTCCAACATAAGATAGAAAAGATTTGCATGACCTCTCTCTTGGGCTGGTTCCTCTCATTACTTGCAGCTTTGCTCAGCAGATACTCCACATTTGGGCATCTCTAACTTATTGGGGTCTCATGGAACTTCAAGATTTATTCTTATAGCTTCAGAGGCAGACTGCCTGGTCTTCTTCTGAAATCTTGGTGGAAGCTTCCATGACTCACCAGCACTTGCATTCTGCATTCCTGAAAAACCATCGCCACACAGATGATGCCAAGATCTGCTCCCACTGGGAGTACCCAACTCACCTTGGGCAGTGGCCACAGTGGCCTCTGAGCATTTACATAGCTGAACATGGTAAAATAAGTCCTGGGTAACCAATTCCTTAGGCAGCACTCCTGGAGCAGGGAGTCCAGGGGGCTCTTTTCTCAAGTGAAAGCTTTGCAGTTTTACAACTTCAAATCCATGATAAGTGGAGTCTTGTTGACTCCTGAAATGCTTTCAAGTCATCTATTCTATTGTTTTGATGCAAATTCCTTGGTTTCTTGTTAACTGTAGTCTTTTCAGCAACTACACTCTCCTTAATTCCAGCTTTGCAGGTTCTTCCTTTCTAATGAAACTGCAAACATTTCAAATTATTGACCTCTGCTTTTTGTTCCTGATTTTTACTGTAAATCTGCCTAAAAGCAGCCAGCAGTAATAAGGCCACAGCCCTAATAATGGACTACCTTGAAATTTCCTGTGCTAGACCAATTAGTCCACCACACTTAATCTCAGTCCTTAAGGAAATAGGCAAATTGAAGAAACTTATTTTGCCAGTGTGTAACATACATGGGCTGTATTCCAACTGCCAATGAGGTCCATGTTCCCAGTTGAAACTTCTTGAGCCTGGCCTTCACTGTCCACATTCTTATCAGCATTCTGATCTTCTGATGAATGGATAGATTATTCATCAGGCTCCACTTATACCATTCTAGGATTTTTCTACCTTGCATCTCCAAACTTTTCCATAGTCTTTTAAAAAGGATTCCTACAGATTTATAAACCACATAGACTAGTATAGTCACAACATGACCCCATTTCTCGTTTACCAATTTTCTATATTAGCTACTTTTAAATCCCTGAGATACAACATTAAGACTCACAACTAAAAGGAGAAAAAATTTAATTTGCTCATGGTTTCATCTCATGATCATCTGGCTCCAAGGCAAAGACATCATGGGGAAAGGGCATGGTGGATTACAGGCAGTCAGGAGGAAGAGCTGGGAAGAATGCTAGAGAAGAAGGGGTAAAGGACTAGATATAGTCTCCAAGGCTATACTTCCATGACCTGTCTCCTCTGACCAGGCCCCACCTCCCAACAGCACATTCATCTGTGAACTCATCAGTAGATGTATTGATGGATATAGCATCCCCATGGTCAAATCAGCTTCCAGAAATCCCAACTCTGAACACATACCAAGGGGTAGTAGATCACCTTATGGAGTGACAGAACATTCTATAAAATGGTTATGGTGGATGACCATTAAAATGTAATGTTTGTAAGCTCATCAAATTATACTCAGTTTATGTAAATAATATCTCAATAATACTTAAATGTTCTTTGAGGTTTGAATCACTTTCCTATCATTATAATGCATACATGTGGAAGTTAAAAATGGAAAAAGATAGTGTATATATTACCACAAACTTATCAATTTAAAACAATATTCATTTACTAAGTTGGACAGGCTTGACAGGGTTCTCTGTTCAAGGTGTCCCAAGACCATATCACAATGTCAGCCATCCAAAGATTGGGCATTGAGTAGGGGATTGCTTCTATGTTCATCCAGGCTGATTTCCTTGTGGTTGGAGAGTTGGTGTTCTAATTGCCTGGATATAATCATTTTGATGCATGGAGTCCTTCTTATGCTTCAGATCTCTGTACTTTCCTTAGTATCTCCCTTTTCTCTTTCAAGAGTCATAAGATGATATTGGGCCCACCAAGATAATTTTCCTATGTTAAAATCAAGTAATTAGTAACCTTAATTACACTGAAATGCCTTCTTTTGCCATGTAAGACAATTGAGAATCATAATGTTGCCCCAGAAACAGGGAAGCCACCCACAAGTCTTCTACTACTGATAATGATGATAACTAAGTAGCAGGATTGTGCTCAGCCTGCTGTGCTCCAGACAGCTACTCCAATGCTTTGAAGTCTCAGTGAAGCTAATCTCTTAGCTATCTCATGAAGTGGGTTATATTTCTTTGGTCATTGTTAAATGTGGAAAATGAGCATGGAAGAAGTTTGTACATTGCCATAATCACTTGGGTAGTGAATGGCAGAGCAGATGTTCAGATTTAGATCTACCTCATTGCAAAGTAATGGACTGGAGGTAACTATTTTGGTCACCATGCTGTTCTTATTAGTTGATCCATAATCATGTTTAATAAAAAGTGATTATGGCCTCTGATAATAATTTTCACAGCTTGTCATTATCTAGTTTTTCCAAATATGTAATCAGCATCTGTCTTTTCACTGAGGAGCAGTGCCCTCAGGAGGGCTTTTTCTACCTGCTTAGTATTGTACCAACATGTCCCAGCACATGCTTGGCTTATGACTGGGGTGAGGTACAATGAAGCATACAGCCCTCTCTATTATCATCTTCAAAACCTGACAATTACCCTTGGCTCTAAGAGGATAAGTGAGAACAATGAAGGGACAATGCAGGGTGACAGTATCTATAACATGCCCCAGGTCTGCTCCCCACTGGATTAATTTTGCCGTTGTATCAGAGCACCCTCTGGTAAGAGTTGCTAAGACCTGACATTTCTCAGTTCACCTTATTCCTTTTATAATAACACACAATCACATTCTATCTCATCATCACATTTGAATGAGTAAACAAATTGAGTCTCCTCACACTCGAGTTTTAGGAATCATTTCCTAGACCAGTGTGTGGACTAGTGGACACACACCAGTAATGTGAGCACAGAGTAGGGGGAAAATGATCTTCCCAAACTCAAATATATACCATTTTACCTTGTTCCCATATGCAGAATCAGTACTTAGCAGCATAATATACCTGGCTAACAGTGGACACCTAAAGTTATTGTTTAAATGCATGAATGAATGCAGTAAGTGTAACACTTAGAATGTGATCTTGGGATTTGGAATCACATTAAAAAAAAAACTCCCCTAAAACAGATTGAAGAAATATCCATAAATATAAAGATAACAATGTTGGCCAAATCCCTTCTACAATTCTAAATGCAAAATTACTTTTCTTAATTTGCCAGTGTTTCTATATAGTACTGAAAATAAAATGTCCATTAGAATAAGTGTGACCTCCTATTACAGATAAAATCCAAACAGGAAGGTGATTTTTTTATACACAATTGCATTTCTCTAGTGTTAGACAAGGTACAGTCTACATAACTGGTTGGCAGCATCAATTTTAATTAAAATCAAAACATTTATATTACCAGGACTTCTGTGTTAACCGTTTCCACTCAGAGCAATGGCAACTAGGTCAAGGATAGTGAGAACAAAGTAAAGTCATTTGGTATTTCCCACCAACAAAAGCAACAAGTTGACAGAAAAGCATTCTACATTCCTTCCTATGGCACACCATAAATCTAGAATGGGAATTACAGGGAATTCGAGTGACTGAAGGATAATGTAACCACTTTAAATTTGCAGATAAAATTTGCCCTTTGCTTAGTTTGAAATATTGGACAAATATGAAAAGAGACAACCTTGCATCCTGTTGATATGAAATTGTAGTTTCTCTGTAGGTCAGCAATGAATTGCTGATGTTTTCATAAGGTTCAACTTTGCGAAGAACAATGAGAATAGAAGATACCAACTTTAATTTTGTTTTCAAGAATTCCCAAGTCGGAAATATCAATAAAGAAAAAGAAGTCTAAATTTTTAATTTTAAAGCTTCTGCTTGTAGAATTAACTGTGAATAAAAGTTTGTGGAAATCCCAAATATTGGTGGGAAAAATGAAACAGAAAGAAATTTCACTTTTCTATCAAGGAGTGCCAGCAGGGTGAGAGTCATGGCCCCTTGTGATTTACTCATTATTCTGATGGTTCCAAACTCCCAGTGAACTTCATGGTCTATGATGGGTGCTTCAGCTCCAACTTTTAAGTATGTGGGAACAGGTCAGAAAGGTTGTTTCCAAGTCTGGCAGAGGCCAGACTTTGAAGAGTAATGGAAACCACATTGCAAGACTTTAACAGGCCCCTTCCCTACAGGTGTCTTCCTTGCAGGCACAGGGAAGACTTTTGAATATCAAGCAGGAAGGAGACATGGTTGGATGTCTGTAGCAACCCTGTAGATGGTTTTGAAAAGTACAAGATGGAAAGCAGCAG
>RJWT010012723.1:0-22243 GCA_004365215.1 Cuniculus paca
AGAGGACGTTAACTGGGGCTGGAAAAGCCATTCTGAGACGGTGTCCAAGACCACAGCTGGCAGAGTTGCCCAGAACTTCTGTGTGCAGACTTACCTCCTAGACTTTTATTTAAAATATTGAAAAAGAACAAGCTTGAGAGAGTTGATTTAGCTCTCAGCAAACACTTGCTCTCACAAAGAAGTGACAGTGGGCGATACGTGTTTGTGGCTCTCTGTTAGTCTGATTTCCCTTCAAATCTCCTAGCTCACAAGAAGTAGCTGGAAGAATCTCTACCTCAAGATGTTGGGCGCTGCAAAGTCAAAGGTCTGGGTTTGTAGAGGTAGTCTTAAGGGTGACAAGGGGGTTCCCTGTTCTCTCATCAGCTCCCAATTTCCTGTCATACACCTCAGAGATGGAAGGCTTTGGAAGGTGAGAAGAGGAAATTCTTTCACAGGTATGAGGTTTCCAGTTGAAGTCAGGATCTGGTTACCTGCACTAGCGCTGCTTGAGCTCAGGTGAGTATCAGACTCCATTTCCTCCATCTGAAGATACATCCCTTTGCGCTGCAATCCCTGAACAGGAAAAAAACCTGGGTTTTTCTTTCCCTGGAGAGGAATATCAGAAGGGACGCCTTTCTGTGCAAAGTCAAGTAGGTGCCTAGACCCCTCCCCCAAAGCCAGCTAAGTGACACTAGCAGAGGTAGAGATTGTGCAGGGTTAAAGGGAGTCAAAAAAGAAATCTAGTCCTGGGCCCAGCACTGCCTGTGACAAACCTTCTCATGTCCCTACCATGAGACGGGATTGTCTCCTTAGCCCTAGATGACTGCTTGGTCAAAGATTCAGAGGTGCTATCCCATGTCATGAGAGCAAGTTTTCCCCTAACGCCATTCCCTGGTGGAATTTGCAGGCAGAAAGCTTACTGCTTTCACTGCCTCTCTCTGGCACCCAAATCTATATATGGATGATCTACAAGCCACAGCAGTGTCTGTATCCCCAGGCCCACCTGCCAGCATCAGGTGCGGCCTGTGACTTGATCACCTTGAGATCAGATCTGGAATAACAGTGAGGACACACATTAAAAGAATGGTGAGGGAGGAGGCAGCTTTCAACAGTCCTTGAGCTATTTTCCACATTATTGCTAATAAGGCTTTGTCCCAAGAGGCTCATAGCAACTGTCTGATCATCTCCAAGTTCCCTAGACCTGCCCTGGGCCATCAATAAAGCCAAGGGTGACACCCATCCACTCAGGGAGGGAGCTCCTGACAGGATCTATGAAAATGAAATGCAAAAGAAAGGCCCAGAGACTCCTGTTCTCAAACCCAGTGAGAAGCAGACACCCAGGGCAGCAGGGACATATAAGGCCTCCCTGTCTGGTTTGAGAGGTTATACCAAATCTTCCTGAACCAACCAACATTCACTGAAATGCCTCCACTGGATTCTTGTCTCTTCAGATCAAACATCAGGTTCTCTTTCAACATCTTGTGTTCATCATCTCTTTTTCCTGTGGCCAGACTCTGAGAAGAGCATTAAAAGAAAAGGAAGAAGCACAGGTTACAAATAGCAGTCTCACTAGTCCACCTGGCTGTTCAGTGATAAATGGCGGATGCTGTCCCTGCTGGTTGGTCAGAGCCTGGTAGGCAGAAGGCACCTTGCTAGAAAAAAAACAAAAAACAAAAAGGCAGTGCTTTCCTGAGCATGGAGAGGCATCAAGGCTTGGTCAACAGAACATGGGCGGGAGGTCAGCTCTTATTCCCTCCTCGGTCATAGGCACATCAACTACAGAAGAGAGCACTGGAGGCTCTCAAGAAAGAAAAAGAGAGGTAGAAAGGAGACCTCTAATGGAGTTCTTAGGGCAAAATTCAACTATTTCTCAATTTCGTTGAAGGAGATCCATGTGGATGGAGATAGATATGGATGTAAGTATAGATATAGACTAAATATTGATGTAGATGAAATCGATATACAAGATATGATCAAAAATATAAATTAGATTTTTTAAATTTATTACAGTAAAAGACACATTGCCATTAATCCCTTCAATACACTCTCCCTCCCCTTGAACACATTCATTCCATCATTCTTGCCTCTTTCTGAAGCAGTTTTGGAAATCCTCTTTCATAAACATCCTTAGTAGGACTATTGTGGCTATTTTGATGTCCTGAATCAATTCAAAATATTTACATTTCGTGGTCATTTCGGCTTCAGAGAAGATCAGAAGTCACATGGTGTTGAATCCAGTGAATAAAGTAGATGAGGACACACCACAGTGATTTTACAACCCTGCCTTTCTGTTGGGTGGCACTCAATAGCAGCACTTGTCATATTTGTTTTAATCACACTTCATAAAGACACTCACAGAAGAGAACTTCCAGAACAGCTCCAGAAAGTGGCAAGAACATTGGAATAAGTGTATTCAAAGTAAAGGGGAGAATTTTGAAAGGATCAATGACAATGTGCCTCACCATAATAAATTTTTAAAATTGAAACATTCACTGTATATTTCCATCACATCTCATAGATATAGATAGAATGACTGTTTTCAAACCAAAAATATCGGGACATATAGTCCAGTAATAGCATAGAATCAGGAACTCAGACTATTCTAGTAAATATATGCATAGACTATGATCACTATAGATGTGATGAAGAGTAGAGAATACCTGCGGTGAGGATCTTGCAGTAGGAGGTTGGGTAAAGAAAGTGGTGGGGAACAGTATGCCAGTGATATGCCTCCTGTCCTTCAGGGGACAGAGAAGTAACAACTCTCCCAGTGGTGTGCTCTGCAGTAGAAGGACCATCTCATTCAGGGCTGCCTGAACTCTGTTAACAGAAGCAACATCATCTTCAAAACAAACTGGTGCACTGAAAGCTCTCAGACTCCCCAAGCTTCTGTCTCCTCTCTAACATGGCTAATCACTTTTGTCCACAGTCATCCAGTGGCTCTTTCCTCCCTTAGCCAGAATATTGCTCAGAACAATGCAACGTTTCAAGCTTAAAAGTTTGTCATCGTGCAGAGATTTCACTGATTCAGAGCTGAGGTTCCTGGAAGAAATGTGCACTGGCCTGACAACCAGGGTGCTTCAGGGACAATGATTCTGATTAGGTGTCTGACCACACACAGTGAAAACCACACAGGAAAACCCCAGAGACCCTAACTATCCAATCTAAAACTATCTTGCCAGGAAAATATGACCTGCCAAAGATGCTGGAGATAGACACTTTTCATAAATACCCATGTTGCATATCCAACTATGGAGATGCCCCATGCACCAAACACACCCTCTGATGGCTCACTCCAACTTTATGACTGTTTCAGACACACATTAGCACATGCCCCATCCTGCAAAACTTGACATAAAAATCAGTTAGGCTCCAGGCAATAACTGCCCACTGTCTTGACTCGAGTCTCCTTTTTGCTCTCTCCTACACCAAATTTAGAGTCTCCAATGGTAAACCTGAATGTAAGCCAGAAACCATAACCATAGCCTGGAAAGAAAAACAGATTATCTAAGCCATCTCTGTAGGTTCTATAAAAATAGTGTACATTTACATATGTGCACTGGCAAAATGGATGGCCAAATTGAGCACAGATTGAATATATAAACATGGCTGCTAAATCAGACTCTGGGAAAATTCTGGGTCTTCCAAAAATGAAGGAATCCCCATAAATATTTTTAAATCTTTCTGTAAGAGGTCATACTCCAAGGGAGAGCCAAGACGGCTGCAATGGGAACAGCCACCTGCTCTTCCATCTTCTCAATTGCTTTAGAACCTCAAGGCAGTAGGCTCATTGAAGTCCAATGTTAGAAACAGATGTGACTATTTATAAACCACAGAAATTCAACTGTTTTAATCCAATTCAGAATGGCAAGAAGCAGAGCTAACGAGTGTTAGGTGTCCAAAAAGAAGAAAATAATTTTCCACAATATTATGCATCCATTTATTGAGCATTTAATATGTGCAAAGCCAGGTATCAACAAGTTCTCATGATTATTTCATTTAATCTCCACAGTGGTCTTTGATGTATATTACCCTTTTAATTATTAAAAAATCTGGATACCAGAGAAGGTAAATAATAAGCCCAAGGTCACACAGCTAAGGATAACATTTAATATCTCTCAATTACAATAGTCCTCTAATATCCATAGAGGATATATATACTATGCTTATTCATATACATATGTATATATATATATATGAGTACACATATATACATATATACAGTACATATATATACTGTGTATGATAAAGTTCATTTTTGAAATTAGGCACAGTAAGAGATTAACAGCAATCAATAGAAAACTATAACAATATACTATAATAGAAATAATATGATGCGGAAATGAGGCATTTTTGTCTTCCTTTCTTAATATCTTATTATACTGTACTATTACGTGATGAGACAAAGTAAGGTAAATGGCATATGCATTGCAATACGGCTTTAAGCTTCTATATAAAAATTACTTGAACATAAACATTACAATTACCATAATAGTCAGTATGATAGCTGAGATGGCTACTAAATGAGTAGCACACACAGTGTAGATAAATGGATAAAGGGATGACTCATGCCCTCATATTATATACCTCATATATGTTCATTTTAATCTATACCCCAGGACAGGTGGTTAACATCTAAAGCACTGGAATGAGAAATGCCTACCCCAGGGTAGGTGAGTTGGGTTTTTTGCTGTTGTTGCTGTTCTGTTTTTGTTTTTGAGTTTCAAAATGGTAGAGTAAGAAATTAACAATGGTTAATATATTGCGCATTGTTATCTTCAAAGTAGTTGCTCAGATTTCTGTTGGTAAGCTGGGTTTTGAAAGTCTTCTTTCAGAAACCATTCTGGGTGTTTCAGCACTATCCCAACAGGCACTACCAGATGTGCTAAAAATACAATAATTCTTCATTGGGAAGTTAAGTGGAGTCAGAGATAGATGACTGGTTAGAATTACCATCCAGATTCTTCCCTATGAACACAAAATCTGGCAAGTCCTTTGTGGCTCAATTTTTACCCACGGCTCCCATTGGGTCTATATTTCAGCCCTCAAAAGACTCTGATCTGGCCAGAAGGTAAGTTGAAATGCATAAACAAAATATTGCCACATTTACCTCAAGTAAGCCTTCCTTCCAATAAATTCATCAGAGGCACTTAGAGTTTCACAAACTTTCTCACATCCTGACTAATACAGATGATGATAATATTTTTGCTACACCCTAAACCAAAAAGTAACCTTTGCATGGAGGAAAGGAGGATGAGGGGACACAGTTCCTCAGCAAATCTTGTTTACCAGTAGAGAGGCTGGAATGAAGAGCAGGGTCACTCCTGAGCTTTAGGAACAGGCGAGGTGGCTGTTTTTGTGCCTGGTGACTGACAAAGATAGGCAGGAGTAGTAGCACTGAGTCTGCTTCCAGTGGAAGGCAGTAGAGGAGATCTACAGCTGTCACCTCCTTATAATTATTAGAAATTAAGCCCCAAATAATACGACCATTGGGCACAGGCAAATTGGCATAGATCTACTAGGACCCCCACCACTTCTTGTGCCCAAAGAAGATGAATCCATGATTATTTGTCAAACCCAGAAGAGATGCTCTCTAAGAAATGCCATGCCAAGGATTCTGTCATTGGTGCTACATAGTTTTATATTTTTATCAATAATTTTGGTAAAGACTGAGCGTCATATTTATCAAATCTGCAAATAACAAACTCCAGAACTTGCAAAGGTCATATGAGATCATATAAGAGCAGTCATGTGGTATTACAGGAAAACTAGACCAATAGATGGAAATGACACAAAGTTTAAAACTACCCGGCAGCCTGGAACAAAGTCAAAGCTGGACAAATAAAGAAGATTTAATGTGATAAATATAAGTTCAAACTTTTATTTCAAAAACAATCAATGGATAAAGTACAGAGGGGAGAAGTTTATGGAAAACATGTACAACATGAAGGTGGGAAGGGGCTCCCTCTCATTCCTAAGGGAGCCTCTAACAACTGCCCAGATACCCAGATGAATTTGACCTTGGACTTTGTTTTTCCTGCCTGCTACAGACTGTAACCTGCCAGCGTGATGCAGAGTCAACCTTAATTGCCCTCCACAACTTGGAAAGGCATTAAATGAGAAAGAACTTTCCATTGTGTGCTGCAAAAGTTGGGTTGTTCCCATCCCCTGCAAATGTTTCCAACTTGCCAGCCCAGCCAGGATGCTTGGCTCAGAGAAAAGAAATGGGAAAAGAGTTTGTAAAAGCCCAAGACTTCGAAATTTCTTCCAAGAAGATAGAAGGAGTAAGAAAGAAGATATGAAAATAGGCAATCAACTCTCAAGGGGCAACAGCCTGTGCTCTTACATTAAAATGCCTTTACTTTTTTGAACTTTACTTTGATAACATATTTTTAGATTTTCACCTTTGTGAAACCTCAGGACCTTCTAGCCCAAGACAACAGGGAATCAGCCAAGTGGAGTTTTTGTGTTGGAAAGAAAGTACTAGCAGCTCTTATGTGCTTTCCAGGCAACAGGGTAAGTCTGTGGTCAAGACCTTGACTCACTGGAGCTCCATTCACGATCCATTGAGGGCAGTGACAATTCAATGGAAGAGCAAACACCAACATACAGCGTTCACTGCGTGTAGACTTCCTCCATGAAACAACTTCCTGTACACTCAGTTGTTTCAGGATACGCAATGCCCTCTACTGTCCTGCCATTTGAATACTCCTTTTTTTCAAGCTCAGAAAGCCCAGTTGTAGGTGGGGAGGGAAGAAGAAAATAGAAAATCTTACGCTGCATCTAAAGGGAACTGTAAACATGTGTTGAGGCAATGCCTGCTTTCAAGAAGAATGCAATTATGTGGATGGAAATACCAAAATTACAAATCGATAAATTGTAAATTACCAGAAAATACTTGGCAGTTAGAATTTTTGGAGAGTCTCTTTACACAAAAATGCCTGGACCCAGCTAACTCTTGAAATGTGGAGAAAGCTACTGTACTTGCAAAGTTGGATAGCTGGTTAAAAACTCTTTCTTGCTTAACAGTATTTTAAAGTTTGCAAATAAAAATTTGAGGTAAAAATGCCATTCTTTCAAAACAATACAGGTTGGGGAAATGTTATTTGACATTTCTAGAAATTAGTTTTCTATATTTGGCCATGTGATGTTCCTTAGGCTTTTTTACTTTAACTCCCTCGAGCAATGCAAAAATGGGCTTTATCAAATTAAAACAAGAGAAATATTACATTGTCACAAATCCTAGATGCAAATAAAATATCATTTCACTTGGTAATGACAACCAAGTAATATAAATACAGCTTATACCAAATTATTTAATGAGTTTTTTTTTTAATTTATTTTTTCCAAGAAGAATTGGCCTTGCTAGTATGAAGTCCTAGAAGAAGGAACAGAGGAGAAAACAATGAGCTATCAGTAAGCTCCTCCAATCAGGCCTAGGGTCAGCAAAATTTGCTCTCTTCTCCCACCCCTACATCCAGTCCAGGCTCACCAACACTAATCTCTGTTCAATTTGACTCATACACATAGTCAACATTCTACATCTCAAGCATTTGCCACCTTTAGTGGGTCTTCTCATTTGACAATAGAACCAGTGGCCCACCTAAAGACATCTGATAAACCCCTGGTCCTCGGGGTAGTCTTCAGAATGTAGCATGAGGAAAGTGATGCAAGGAAAAGAGGAACAACGGGATCCCTTACCTTTATCAAGCACAGAGGCAACCTTGGGGAGGACTCAACTCCCCAGGCCTGCAGGTACCATTGCAATGGAAAGAAGTGCACACAGGGAGCACTACCAGGACACCCAGGGCTATGTCCACTGTTCAGTCCTGACCACAGATCACCGTGGTTAGTTTAATTCCTTTTTAGGGTCCCAGGCCCTACCGCCTACTCTCCAGCCGGAAAACAATGTACAACCAGATAAAAATGGAGTAAATTGCTGAGTGCCCTGAGACCAGAAGTGCAGTTACATCAAATTAGGTTGGGTATAGAAGTGTGAACAAGGATAAATAAAAATCCTGTCACCTCTATGGGACTCTTGAAAGGTTAGCACCCCGAAACACCTCCCATGCTCCATCCTCTCCAGGAGGAAACACACATATGGATATGTTTATTAGTATCGCTGAGATCTCCAAAAACAATCCAGAGGAGAGAGTAGCTCCCTCATTTTACTTGTAATTGCACAGCAATTTTGTAGCTACAGACACTTCTGAGGCTGATCTCTCAGAGTCCCCCTTTCTAGACAACTGGTCTACATCGTGTCTGCTGTTCAGATGCCTAGCACTGTCTGAGATCTAAACTCCCAGCAAAAACCTGATGATTTTCCACAGCAGCACAGGGGTCAAGAGGGTCTGCATGGACTTGAAGGAGTGGGGGGTATTTCTCTCCTGAACTCTGCTCAAGAAAATGAGCCATTTGCTACAAAACCTGTCATATGAACACTCTGACTGAGACTAAAATCCTAACCGTCTTGACACCAGCTCCCTCTACCCTTTCTGCAGTGACTAGGAACCACTGAATTACAAACCTTCCCTGCAGAATCCTGAGCATTTAACACCAGTATGTTCGCCCATCTACTTTTTGCCACATATTGGAAAGAGAGGAAATAAACACTTCTTGTGTACCTACCAAATTCTAGGCTGTGTTTGACACTTTAATTAAAACACTTTTATGACAGATGTACAAAGTGAAGGTCCAAGACCACAGGGAGTGGGACTTGTGATTCCCTGGAAAGGAACAGTCCCACATAACAATAAAATTTTTCTGTAATACTCTTTGGTCCAAGTAAAATCTATTTAGATAGATGCCAGATCCTCCCTGTAGGCCTGATTGTGCAGACTGGCCCCTACACCCAGGACATGGAATTAGACAAAGAAGACTTTGTTCCTCAAAGGCAAGGTCAAAATTGTAATCACTATCTCTTAGCTCAGAATGGCTCACTGAAAATGGAGGCCATGTGTCATGCCAGGGAAGAAGTGAATGAGTAGAATAAAGGTCAGTCATTCTCCACCGTTGCCTTTATTCTGAGCTTATTCTGTAAGAGTTTGCATACTGCTCACCCTCCTGGAACCATTTCTTTTCCAGTGGAAAATAGTGGGGCTCTCCTCAGGCAAGGTGGATTCCTGGAGTGCTGTCAGAACAATCTCAGGTAAATTCTTCAACAGAGTATGTTTAATTCAAAGCATGAGCCACTTGGAAAGGTAAAAATCCACATGTGGGTTTTCTTACTTCTTTACCATGCTGCTGCTAGATCAGAATGTGAACTCCTAAAGTACACAACCAGGACCAGAAGCAAAGCAAACAGCATAGGTAAGCACAAGATGAAGCTTCGAGGAACACAAGACCCTTATATTTGCTAATCTGGTCCCTGTATTTGAAAACCCCGTATTAGCTCAATTCATCGTGTCCAGAGAAGAAAGCATCACCTCTCCCCACTGCCCATCCTCAGCCTGATCTTGGTCTAGAAATCTCTAGCTGCGTGGAGGGCATCACCTTTCACCAAATTGGACATGTCCAAATTGGACATGCACAAAGCAAATGTAACTTACACAAATGATTTTCCATTACATCAAGGCAACTCCCCTTCCATATCTACCATCTTCAGCTTAGACTCTTACAAACCTCAGATCTGTCTCTTTCTCTCCTTCACTGCCACCTTTGGTCAGCACCTTCTTGGGTCTCCCCTGGATTACTGGAGTGGTCTCACGTCCAACTGTTCTCCACATGGTTTCCATTGAGACTTTTCTGTACACCACATGAATTTAGTCTTGCTGATGCTCTTCCTTGGAAATGGATGAGGCCTGACCACTGCCTGCTGGATAAACCCCTTTGGAAGACACACTGGTCTTGTCCCAGACTCCTCCCCACTTCCCACTCAGCTATGAACTACCGTAGGTGGCCCCAGGGCCATTTCCTCTCACCTCCTCATCCCTGTCTGTGCTGTTTGCTCCACCTGGAACCTCTCATCACATAGTCACAAAGCCATCCTGCTGATCCTTCAGAACTTGCTTTGATGCTCCCAGGTTACCACTTGCAGGCTCTGATCTCATGCCATATTGAATTTAAATTCTCTGTTCACAGGTGTGCTATGTTCACTATGCTATGACAGGAACTAGATCTTTCCTCTCTGAACAATCAATTTTTGAACAATGCCTAGCACATAGTGGGCGCTCAATAAACACTGGCTGAAGTCAATGATTGATCAGTTTTTTGGTTAAATCTTCTTTAACATCACATCTAATCCCTCCAATTAAGATATATAAAAAATATTTGGATGGAGCACAGTGAAAGGTGAGTATCAGAGAAAATCGCAACCCTTTTTCTTTCTCCAAAACCTACAGTTTAGCCCACTACTACCAGGATCTGAATCTCCCACTACTGCCACTACCATTCTCCGGATCTCTCATCTCCTCCACTAACCACCTCCTCCCACTGTCACCTTCTCTTCCAACTGCATTCTCCTCTTTGACCCTTGGCTTTTGTCCATTACGGCTCTTCACCAGACAACCAAACACAGAAACTAGTAATAGTGCCATTGTGAGCAGCCTAGCTCGGTCTTCATTCTCTTTCTTGATTTTCTCTGAACATGTGTGTAAAAAGAATCTGTCTCCTGACAAGTTTCACACAGTCCTTTAACATGTATGACCACATTTAGCCTCACTTCCTGGGCTACAGGTGGGGCTTATTCCTGACTTTAAAGGAGAAAAAATTGAGGCCTAGCTCAGACAGACCTTGATGGAAGACATTCAGCAGACCTAGGAATAGAAGCTAGCTCTCCTTATTCCCTGGCCAGCACATAACACTTCCTCAATTGCTCTAAAAATGAAAACCTCAGGATTATTCTGCAGAAGAAAAAAACAGACCTAGGAAGCTGTAGCCACATTTCCGACAAGCTCCATTCAGAGGACACCGTAACTTACATAAATGATCTCCTATTACTACACCACAATTGTCACTGCAACATGACAGTCTTTGCTGCTTCCTTGAAGTGTTCTCTTTGTTGTTTTTCTGCACAGATCCCCCAGAATGAAGAATCAAATATGGTCCGAGCAGGAAAACAAACCACATGACACCCGCAGCCCCAGATTCCCTTTCCACATGACTCCGTCTGAGCAGGACCAAAGAAAAGGCAATGAATAGTCTCCCGTGGGCCTGAGCCCTCTCCCACCTGCCTCTTTCCAAGCTCTGCTGTGTCCCTGCAGATAGGATTCCTTTTTTAAAAAATGAAAGCCAACGGTTTATGAAGAAGAAATGAAGTGGCAATTTCCCAGCATGGCTGAGAATCAATACAAGTTGTTGTCAGGGTTTTCTTTTCAAAGGGTGGCTGCCACGCTTCTCCAAAGTCAAGAGCGACAGAGCTCCAGTGCTTGACTTACAGCTGCTTCATCATAGCAAGATATTTTTAATTTAAAATTCACTGCAGTTGGGTTCAAACTCAGCTGGGACTTGATTTACTGCTAATTCATTTCTCCGATTCCTATAATTCTAAACTCAGTCACCAAACAGTTTAATGCTGATAGAATCACCAGTGCAATGCTTTATGAATGAGTGTCAGGGGAATTTTGTTAGTAAGTGTGTGTTAGCAACTGTTATTCACTTTGGGACAGAGAACAGCATTCAGGCAAAGTATGGTGGAGGTTCTATAATTGAGTATGTGCATTTGGCTGATGTCCCCAGGTGATCCAACTCTAAATAATACCAGGGTGATACCCACCTGATACCTCTACTCCCCTCACACACAGGCACACACACATATATCATTAAATATGTAAGGGGAATGCCATGCTCTGATGATGTTTTCCATGGGAAATGCTTAACTTTGTTCTCTGGTTCATCATCCAAAGATAAAAATCATAGTTTTATAGCCTACTAATAACCTTTGGTCCTCTCTAGGTTGGCAAAGTATTTTTTCCCCAGGAGAAACTTGGTTCTAACCATCCAAAATTTAGGGAGATATGTCTTAATAACTCAAACCTTCTTTGTTAATTTGATAAAGAACATTTATCTTTGTCAGGTATATTGAAATCTCTTATTCAATAAGCGTAGCTGCAAAAAATGGAGACAGTGAATGTCATTACTCACATATTTTGCAAACATCCATCTTGATCTATAACGTGTAACCAAAAAGTGCTACTTGTGGAAACAAGTCCAGAATCTGTCAGAGCTGTATTCACACTTCTGGAAACAGTCCTTTTATAAAATGTATACCTGAAGACAGATCGTGTGGCCAGAGTTGCTGAAGTTTTCTGACAACTCAGTCATCTCTGGGATTCTCAAAAGCAAATGACAAGGACAAGAAGCAAGTGGTATCCCTGGAAGTGTGACCTCATAAGTTTCCATTTTACCAATATAGTGAATTCATTTTCTTGTTTTTCTTTTTTCTCCACCAAAATAAACTTGAACTTGAAAGCTGCCAGTAGATGGCTGGCATCTTCCAAAATGCTTCCTGTCAAACATTCAATCCAGGGGATATCAGCAGGTTTAAATACACCCACACAAAGGGACCCTACCACCAAATAAGCTGAACAACAGTTGGCTAAGAATAAACAGGTTTCTCAATAGCACACCTCCTTCACCTTTAATGTGTTACTGTTCACCTTGAGTCTCCAAGAGGAGGACATGGGATAAGGTCTTCGCAGAACTGTGTTAGCCACTTTCTTGGGATGGAGGTGTCTTGTAGACTTATCTTTGAAACACTTTTAGAATTACAGTTTGTGCACCCCTCCCAACCTAGCCATGCCTAACCCACAGTGAGTTTTGAATCAAAAGAAAGATGTCAATTCTATGTGCATTAAAGCAAAATAAGAACCCTACAAAAAAAAAAAAGTTAACTTACCTGATCCAATTCCGCACATTCAGCAAATTTTTAGCAATCAGTTTTAGGTAGATAAGCTCTGAGTTGGGCAATGAGTAACAAAGAGAAGAAAAGGTCTCTCAATCTAAGATAAAGGATATACAGTATAAGATATATAAGATAAAGGATCCCTCAGTATCTTCAGAGAATTCATTCCCAGACCTCCCATGGATCCCAAAATCATCAGTAGACGCTCAATATCCTTATAAATGGTGTATTCAGTATTTACATATAATCTATGCACACCTCCATATACTTTAAGTCACTCTCAATTACTTATAATACTGAATACGATTGAAATGACACATCGTTGTTACACTGTATCATTTATGGAATAATGACTAGGAAAAAGTTGATATGTGTTCAGTACACAGAACTTTTAAAAATATTTTTGATTTACAGTTATTTGAGTTCGTGGATGCAGAACCCGCAGATACAGTTGTAAATTTTAACTGTCATCATTGCCACTCCAGCAACAACTCCTCTGCCTTTATGAAAAACTATGAATTAAGCTCCTGATTACACAAGAGACTGCTTTAACCAGGAGCTGGTCCCACCATTAGGGAGGCAAAATACTCAGGCAGACGTTCCGCACAGACCCAGGTCTCTCCATCAGTCAGTAGTTAAGGGAAAGTGCATTTCAGGGAGGAAGACAGGGTCAGCATCTAATGGGGAAGAGAGCTTGGACAGAGGTCACAAGCACAGTGCAACCATCAGTCCTTTGCCCAGCCTGACCCTACATGGACTTCAAGCATAAGAGTTGTTTTTAAAAAAATGCAAAGGAGGGCAGGGCTGACTAGAAGCAATGACTTTTAGAAAATGTTTTATATAAAAATGTCCCTGTTTTAATGCATAGAACATTTCTTAAAACTAGGAGGATGGCAGAGGTCATTTGCCTCCATCTTCTGCTTACCAAAAACCATGCTCCTCAGCTACCACAAGCACATAGGCCTGGGATGTCCCCATGTGACTCTGTGGAAGACACTTTCGAAGTCAATATGCCCCGAAGTTAAGAAAGCCTCCTGAAATCTGACTGGCACACATTCTTACTATGGCTTCTAATAGGGTCTAAACTGGTGACCCACAGTGTGGTTAGCTAATGCTTCCATAGCTCTGTGAGTTTAGGGGGGCTCCTTTTTGGAGCTTGGTCACATACTCTGGACTCAGTTCAAAAAAACCATACATTCCTTACACAAAACTAAATAACTCACCTGGTACCATCTGATGCCCCTGCCCTACCCAATTCCAAGCTTCAGTCATTTTCCCTGCTTCCCACCAGAAGGGCCCCAGTGATGCCTCATGACATTCTTTTCTAGTCCTAAAGCTCTCTTTGTCTTTCTTTCAGGGGCAAAAAGACTCCTAAAGCACATGGAGCTATAGAAGTTCCAGACCCTTGGCCTGAGTATGGATGCTCATCTTGACTGAATTTTCTAACCCTGAGGTGGTTGATGCCAAATGGGGCGATCCGTGACCAGCTACACAAGACAGAAGGCACCCAGAAGACGAACCAATGGCTCTGCCTACTCTCCGGACTAAGCTGAGACTCCTGGGCTTCTCTAGGAACATTCTCAGTGACTGAGACACCAACTGTGTCAGTTAGGGGAGCTGTGGCTAGTTTGGTAGTACTATCACTTTCCCTTCTTCCCTACTTCCCCTCTCCTTTCTCTTCACTCCTGGAACCCAAGCCCTGGATAAAGCGAATCACGCAAGATTCCAGGGAAGCCAAGCTGGGGTGCAAGCCCAGGTTCCCAGATTCTTGGACCAGTACACTCTGCTCACATCTGTTCTGTACACTAGAACTCCATGCAGAAGTTCACTTGCATAAAGATTTTTACCACATACATATTAAAATATTTTATAAATCATTAATCAAGAACAACCCCTTCATCTTATAACTGATAATACTGAATCAAAAGGTGACTTTTCCCAACCCCTCTTAGCTAGTAAATAACAGAACTGCTATATTGTCAGTGTGCAAAGCCTACCTTTTCCTACAACACCAGTGGTTTTCAAGCAAGAGAACATACAGAGATCACCTGTGAGCCCAAGAAAATATACGTATGCCTGGGGACTTTTACTGCCTTGGAAAGACAAGAGCAGAAACGGGCATGGAGATGGCTGAGCAAATGCTGAGATGGAAATGGGCTGTCCTGCCACTTGGCATACTTTTGCTTAAGCACCGGGGTTCACACAATCATCAGAATCCAGGTCTTGGTGTAATGTGAGAGTAGCTGAAATTACCGTCAAGAGTAAAGACATATGTCCACATGCAAATGTCCACATATGAAAGTGATTGTCTTAGTCCAGTGTTTCTCAGCGGATCTCAATTCCACTCCATGCTATTGCTACTTTTTTGGTTCCTCAAGTCATGTTAGTGTAGTAAAGGCTCTGAGAAATCTTGCATCAAGGAACTCTTTTAGCTTTGCTTTGTACCCAGGGTAGAAATTTATTTGACAGGACAATTTCTGTGCATCTAATACCTATTCACACTTTCATAGAATGAACTTTATAAAACTCTGCTTTCTTCAGGTGCTATGTTCAGGAAGCTGGTCTGAGATGAAGAAGGAGAAAATAAATTCTGTGTGAGCCAACATCCCACTTTGGGCGGTTCAATTGCACACACTGATGTCTGCTCCCCAGACCTGCCCACCTCTTTCCCCTCCTCCTTACACAGGAAGAGAAACACTTTGCCAGCTCTGCTCTGCTTACTTCCCCACCTCTTGACCTCTGGGCAAAACCCAAGGGCTCAGGAAGTGGGCTGGGCTCACACTAGCAACGTTCCAGGGGTATGTCAGACAGGAAAGTGATCTTAAATGACAATAAAGAAAGCCTTTGAACAGCTGTGTCTTCTTTCCTAAATTTCTAGTGCCCACTTCCTCCATTGCTTCTTTCCTTACACTTCATAATGAAAATGACTCTCCCCTGTCAGACCTCAGGAATTGACTGCATGAGCCGTGTTCAGCACATTGACTGTGGGGACAAGATCCTCTTAGCTAGTGATCTGTTTTGTGTTGGAGTGACAAAACATCCCAAAATCCAATTTGCTGTTTCGAATCCTAGTTCATGGGGAAGACATTAGGAGGGGGAGGAGGAAAGCAAGTTTACCAGGCCCAGACTGGAGCCGAAGATCTCCCCAACCCCCGTTGGTTTAAGTCTGTATAATTTTTGACACTCTGATTGTGGTCCCAGTCCGGAGGTGATGAAATTCCAAGTGTGTCCCTTCTAGGCACCCCAAGTTTGGTAGAACTTTTACTCACTTCCCAGTGCAGAGGAGAATCCAAATAGTGCATGGAATAAAAGTTTGTCTTTTGAAGAATAAAAAAGCAAAAACAACAAACTACCACTACTCTTAAAATATGCAGACCAGAGAGACTGAGTATGTCTGCTTAGCCCTGGTTTTGGGATGGGACAGCACCCTGAAGCCTCGCTCAGCCTGTAGCCTCTCAAATCCAGACTCTTTTCTCTACATGCATGGGGACCTGTCAAAATTCCATGAAGTGCTGCAGAATGACTCCCCCTACACAGACCAATGGTAGTGACTTTTAATGACTCTCTGCCTCAATTATCATAGGATCCAGGGTAACCGACATGGCATGACATATCCTTGCCTCTGGATGCCAAAATCTGGAACCCCTAGAGCTGGTGAATGAATGAAACAACAAGTTTGAAGCACACTGTGGAACAGTGCAATGTTAAGAATGCAGTGATCTGTTGCTTAGCAACCTAGGGCCTGGGGCTTCTCCCTTAAACTCTCTTCTCAACCTAAGTTCCTATGCCATCAAAATGGGAATCCACAATACCTACCATACAGACTTATTTTCAGGATTTGATGAGAAAGTGTCATTTCCACATTATCAGCAATCTGAAGCCGTCACTAGGGAGAACCCGACTCCTACCACAATTGGAGCCTCTAAGAATCAAAAGCAGAGACTGGGACTTCACTCATTTGCTCCTTCTTAGTTTTTCCCAGGAGAAAATAGGAATTGCCAAATGAGGAAATGATCACCTTCAGAAGCAGAGCACACTGTTAGGAAGATCCACACAACTTAACAATTTGCCAACAGCCAAGAATAAGACTCATCCTCCTTTGAAGAATGGGGTTACTGAGATTCTAAGAATCAATAATATATATTTGCCTGAGTTAGAGGCAACCCAAGAAAGGATCTGGGCCAGATATTCTAAATCTGCCCCCTGCACGCTGTGCCACAAGCTTCCCAGGGTGGTGACAACATGCTGAGCACATATATTCTAAGGAGGCAAGCAGCATAGTGACAGGAGTCAGGTCAGATTGAGATTTGGCTCCAGCATTTGGCCACTGTGTGACCTTGGATAAGGTTCTTAACCTCTCTTACCTCAGTTGCATCATAGAAGACATGGGGATATAACTACTTCTCAGGTGAGTGGTTCTGAGGAATAAATGAGCCAACGAAGTAATTAAATGCGACCTTACCCAGCAAATACTCCATAAACACTGATGACCATTGTCATTATTATTAGTATTATTTTCCAATCCACTGTTTCCATAAGGATTAAGACCAATGCTATGTCTGCACAGCCTCTTCCCTGGGGAGAGTGATGATCACAGGACGAGGTCCTCACGTAGGACTCCAGAGCTTTTCTACCAAGCTGCTTCTTACCAAACAGAGCATCAGCCTCCTCCTTCAGGAACAAGACCTCTGATCAGGAATTAGGGCCTCCTGCCTGCCTTTCCTTTTAAGATCCATCTCTTGCCGCTTAAAGCAGAGCCCCCTTCAGTCTCTGGCTAGCTCCACCTTCCTGCCACAACCAGGATGCTGCAGCCTAGGCAGCAAGGACTGGCAGCCACAGAAGAGTAAGTTGGGACAGCAGAGGGTAGCAGAAAAGCATTCAGGGGAGGGCACGGAGGCAGCGGGGACTTTTAAAGAGACAGTGTCTGTCCACAGGGTTCTATATGGACCAAGCATCACTCACGGAAGCCCATAGGGCAATTACCCTAATCATGTGCATCTTCCAAACAGCCCTTTGATTTATTAGCACCACATCTTTTTAAAATGCCGCTCTTAAATATAAATAACACTTAATCATCCAGCTGTCGTTAAATTCATGTTATATTGATTTCTTGGACTGCCGCAAATTTGAGGGTGAATGGGTGGGTGGATGCACACACAAAGCCAAGAGGTGGATTAGCAAATGCAGGAGAGGAAAGAAGGGGGTTGAAGGAGTAGAAAAGGGGGTATCCAGGAAGAGAAATGAACCTTAGGCAGCAGGCCAGGATGTGAACCAGTTTCCTATCTGGTAGCACTGGAAACAAATAAAAAGAAGCAAGCAGAGGGCGGCACATCTGTTGCACAGATTAATCACAGCAGAGAGAGATCGTGGTTGGGTTTGTAGTACTGCTGTCGCCCCATCACGGCCAATCGTAGAGCCACTCCAACAGGTCTCTGATGTGCATTGTCTGTGTAATGAGTGCTTTCTCTGAGTGAGAATGGGGAGAAGCAGCTATGAAATGCCCCCTAGCTGGCTGGGAGGAGAGAGACTCCTTGTGATTTATTTGCATCAAAGCCTGGTGATAACTATGAGCTAAGAGCAGTTACTAGCCCATCCCCCTAACTCTCCCTTCAGGACTGCTGCCGCCCTAGAAAGCCCCCGCTTAATTCCCAGCAGCCCTCATTGTGAGTTAAAGCATCCAGAGACCAAGGGTAAGCAGACTGCCAGACAGACTTCCCTGTTTAGGGGAGCTGCAGCAGCCGGTGAGCCATAGAGGAGAAACAGAACAAGTTAGCTGCCTCAGATAAATTCCTCTGGAAATGCAGAGTGGCCATGTGCATCCAGGACAAAGTCTTGGGAGTCTGGGAAGGAGTAGCCCCTGGGCAATGCATTCGCTGTGTTCACCAGAGAGCCACCAAAAGACGTTCCAGCCACTGTAAGAGTGATCCCAGAAAGTATGCATTGCTGGGCCTTTTCCTGTGCAGTTGAGTGCCTTCCCAGCGAGGGAGACCCGAGAGAATTTAAAAGGAATTCACAAAAGAGTGGTAGGGAAAGAATGACAGTGTGGCATATTCCAGGGCCAGACAAGAGAGCCAGGCAAGAAATCAGAAGATGAACACCCAGCTTTATACCCAGATTTTTAATTAACAGCTGTCTTGTCCTAGAAACCAAATCGGTATCCAATGCTAAGCGCAGAAAATGTGGGGATTTTTGATCCTCGGTGTTTAGCTTATCACCAGCAAAATGACTGTTGGCTTGACATTAAAATGAAGGATCCTGAGGTTATGAATACATAAGAAAGAGAAAGGGGGAAGGAGAAAGGTAGAGGTCTATAGGAGAGATGTACAAACAGTTCGGGAAGAGCTGCACCCCAACCTTTTGCCTCCTACAGGTGCTGTGAGGGAATGTTTATGTGAGAGACACCCAGTGTTGCAGGAGCTCACTATTTCTGCTGCAAACCATGTGCAACCATACGCGTACGTGGAACCTCCCTGTCTACGCACTCGAAGGTCACGCATGCAGAAATGTGCCAGTTTTTCCACAGCTGAGAAAACAGAAATGGACCCCACTGTCACACATGGTTGGACCAGTTGACCACATTTGCTTAGGTCCTGAGAATTCGTGTGCATCTGGATGTGTGTGACTGTACATGCATGTGTCCACTATTCTTAAAAAAGAAAATAATGTTTCTTCCCCTGGCTGGGATCTCCCCATTGTGAGGCTTTTCTTTATTCTGTCTACCCTTTTCAATCAATCAAAGGGCAGCTCACACTGCACACAGCGGGAATACAATCTCCCTCCTGGGGCGTCTGCTCTTCTCCCTAGCCTAGCCAGAAACCATTGCAAGAGCTGAAAAAAGTTTGAAAATAGCATATCTGGGGGTACAGGAAAAGCCCCATATTTCTGCATCCATCTTTCAGGATTTATATAAGCAACCCAAATTCTGTGCCCAGCATGGAGGCCTCCTTGTTCAAAATGTTTGCTCCTTGCCTCTCCTGTTCCGGAAGACTCGCAACATATTTTTCCTACCGGTGTACTTGTGGGACACCCTGAACACTTGATCTTATATAAAAGGTACAAGCTTATCCCACTTTTTTTTTTTTGGTCAGGTTACCCGAAAAGCAACCTCAAAGGGACAGCTAGAAAACATAGGAGCTCACTATATGTATATTCAACCTCGAAATAATGTTTTATTTGGATCTCTCACTCTTCTCTCTGCAACAACTGAGCCCCCAAATAAGTTACTCTTAGACACCAAAATGGAAACTATGGAAAAGCCCCTTTGGAACTCCCACCTTCTACCTCCTTCAGGAAAACTTTGAAGATAAGCACTCTGTGAAACTCCAGCCAAGAAGAAAAGGAAAGGAAAAGATTCAGGGAAAAAGAAGCTTGAATCACTAGCTTCTGGACAGTAATTCTGCATCCAGGAGTGACCAGGCTCTGGAGGATGCTGGCAGACCTGAGAATGGACACCTCTGATGTGATCATGAGAAAGGGACAGTCCTCCCCAGGAGGACTACAACCCTGTGTTCCCCTCTCCTACTTCATTTTCTCAGACACATGCTTCAAAAGGCACATGACAAGAGTTAGCCAGAGGCACAGGGGAAAGCAGCCCCATTTACCCAGGCAAGGGGGTGAGAGACTGAGTCCTGGGTCCCCAAGCCTTGTCTGTTTGCTGTGTCCCAGGGACTGAGAATGTGAGTCAGGTCATGTCTATTAAGGAGAATCTGATCCCGTAACCTCCCCAGACCAGCTACCCTCGTGCTGCACTGCAATGCTTAAGCCCCTTCCTCCCTGAAATCCCGGCGCATTCCCTGGGTGGCTGTGCCGTGCTTCAGAAAGGCGTTTGTGCTGCCTCTTACTGGGGAAATGCAGTGTCTGTTCCACATGCACCGCCCTACAAAACTGCAGCCCCATCCGTCTATGCCTATGTGGCCTCCTCCCCGCGCACCGGGCCACCACTCTCCAAAAACCTGTCCGAATACCCGTCAGTGTGTCTACCCTTAAAATCACAAGGTGTCCAAAGGCCACGGAGGAGTGATTACACTGGGCGGGTCTCTGAAGACCTCCCATGACTTTCCCGTTTTAAAAAACCAGCTAGGGATGAAAGGGGCTGGAAACTGAAAAATCACTCCCTCAGCCTAGCCTGGTGGGAGGGAGAGCCAGTCGTACACTGAATCCCACCCCGAAAGTCCTGGGTAAGAGAAGTCTTGAGTCCAGGAGTGTGACAAGAGAAAGAACATGGGAAATCCCTGCTCTGGCCACGCTGCACCTACGACGATGTCCAGGTGGGACGTGGGCAGGTGCGTGAGCGCAGTATGTGCCTGTGTGTATTTGTGTGCGTGTGTGTGTGTGCGCGCGTGTGTGTGCGATCGGCTGGCTCCGGGGCAGCCGAGGACTCCGGGGCCGGCCCGGGTATCTCCACCCGCGCTGCCCTTGCAGCCCTCCCGGCCCCGCGCCCCGCTGGCCCGCTCCTTACCTGGAAGCGCCGCGTTTCCCTCCTTCAGCGGGAGCGCCGCATTGACACTGCAGATGGTGCCTGTGCCGCTGCCTCTCGCCCTCCTCTGAACGTGTGCGTGTGCGCGCGTGTGGCTGCCTCCTCCAGCCCCAGCCCAGAACGCGAATACTCCACCGAGACACGGGGAAGCCGGGAGCAGCAGAGGAAAGCGAAAGGGGCTAAACCGGAGCCTGCGGGGCTTGACAGCTCCTCTTGCAGCGTCCAAGGTGGGCGTAATGTCCAACAAAAAGGTCGGGAAATGTGGATCGATTCCAGGCACCCCTTTCCTCAACCCAGCCCGAAGCCCAAGCAGCGGCGGCGGCGGCGGCTCTCGGGGGTTGCGGTGGCGACGCGGGGCTGCCCCTCTTCGTCCCCACCCCCGCGGGCTGAATGTCCTTGATGCCAAGCGGGCACGGCGGCGTCACTCCGCGCCGCCCATGCTCGCCCGGCCGGGCCGCTGCCCGGGCGCGGCGAGTGCGCTGAGGACCCGCCGGGGAGCGCTGTCTGCGCCTCCGCGCGCCTCGCTGGGCAGCTGCGGCCGTCCCCCCGCAGCCCGTGGCCGGCCCCGCCGCTGCTGCCCCCGCCCCTGCCCAGGGACTCTTCGGGCAATGCCCAAGGGCCGGGGCTGGGGGTCCGCGGGAGCCGCCGGCTGCTCCCCGGGGAGGCGCGGGGCTGCGGCGGTGGCGGTGGCGGCGGGCGCTGCAGCGGCCAAGAACGCGGCCGCGGTCCGAGCCGGGCCTCCCAGGCGCGCCCCCGGGCCCCCCGGCGGGCTGCTCGCAAAGTTTGCAGGGGGCAGGGAGCGGGGCCGCCGCTGGCTCGGCCGCCGCCGGAGCTCCCGGGCTGCCTGCTGCCGCCGCGGCTCGCTGCTGCTGTGCATTGAAGCCCGGCCAAGCGCTGCAAAAACTCCAGCTGCCTGGCGCTCTCTGGGTCCTCCTCTCCTCCCTCCC
>RJWT010012724.1:0-22242 GCA_004365215.1 Cuniculus paca
GGGTGTGGGTGGGACTCAGGAGTGAGTCATTTACTACAAATGCATTATAAAAAGAGAAAAATAATAACTTTACAGTCAAGAATTCTTATATTGTTTCAAGCAAGTTATAAAGTTCACATCAGGTATAAAGCATGTTGATGCCTGCTACCAATGAAGAGATGAGGCTACTTCAATTCTTGTGTTCTTCCCCAAGTCCACAATCCAATCCCAAATCACAACAAAGCATCAGACAAATCAAAACTGGGAGACATTTTTAAAAAGACTTAACTATTTTTGTTCAAAAAGAGTCAGGGTTAGGAAAGACAAAGAGAAGAAATTGTCAAGATTGGAGGAAATGGCAGCAAAACAACTAATCACCACTTAAGATGATGTTTCTGATAGTGGAATAGAATGAAGACGTAAGTTTTAAAACCAGTGAAATCCAAAAAAACAAAGCTTATGGATAGTTAATACTATTATATCAGTACTAATTGTTTAGGGTTATTATTGTTCTGTGGTGATATTAACATAGGGAGAGAATGCATGAAAAGATTATGGTTAAGCTCTGTTATATTTTTGTAACTCTTGTAGCAGTATAGATCTCAAAATAAAATTTAAAGAAATACAAATATAGTCTCTTATTTCATATTACTGGGTGTTAGTCAAAATCCAGAATGATATCATTAATTATTCGATTGCAGGCAACACAAAAATTTCACTAGTTCTGCCTCCACTTCTGCGGAGGAAACTGCAGCTGTATCCAATATGTGAAAGCCTGAAGGTAGATTGTCACTTGATAGATGAACTATTTATAGTTTTTCATATAATTAAACACAGTGGTCAGTCTTAGAAGTGATAAAGATTTAAAAATGACAAAGAAATAGTGAAAAATATGGCTATTGCCTGATAAGCCAAACTATCACCAAGTCAGGATGATAAAATGTATAAAGAAAACAATAATTTAAACTAAAGGTGAGTCCAAAGACAAAAGCCAGAATTCTTCCTGTGCCCTGGATCATTATGCTGCTTCATCCCAATTTTTTTGTAATATAGTCATAAATGGTTTTTCCTGAATTCATGGAGACTACCAGCTTGGAAGAGTTTAAAAAATAAAGGCATCTGTATCTGAAGTGCTGATCCCTGAAAAGGCAAAAATATCAGTACAGGTTGCCTGTCTGTGGTCAGCAGTCATTGGAAAGATAATCTCTTATAGACCAATACAACTTATTCTTCTTGTGTAATTAAGCTTTGATAACCATTATTAAATTTTTCTAGCCTTTCCCCTCCTTACCTTCCTAGCATCTACTGACCTCTATTCTCTCTTGTCCAATGAAATCAACTTTTTCCCTCAAATACCCAATATGAGCAAGAATATATAGTATTTATGCAATATTGTTGAAGACATTATCCTTCAACCATTTTGCCTTTTTTTGTGTTTCTGTAGCGTTAATTGACCATATATGCACAGGAAATCTGAAGCTTCTTGTTCTTGCCCATTGGTCTACCTTTACCTTTATGCCATTTCATAATATTTTGGTTACAACCAATATGTTATATAATTAGAAATCAGATGTTACAGTTGATACATTGTGTCAATTTGAGAAGTCTAGAAGCTTAACTAAGTAACTCAGTAGTTCTGCATCCTAGTGTATAGAGGACATGACCTTACCTCTAGGATGTTATTCATTGTATCAACTTGAGAAGTTTAGAAGTTTAATTAAGTGACTCATCAGGGGGCCAGGGTCTTCACTTTGTAAACATCCTGAGTGTCTTGGTTACTTTTCTCTAGTTGTTGAGACAAAATACCTGATGTCCAAAGTGAACAAAGGAGAATTTTATTTCTTACAGTTATGGAGGTTTTAATTCATATTCAGCTGGTTCCAAGGCAGGTGGTGTGGCTGAGGGGCAGCCGTTCATGGTGGCTGCAAGTAGCAAGAGCTAACTGCTCAAAAAGGGGAAAATATATCTCTTTTCTGACCTTACACCTGTATGTCGGCTCCACCCCTGGGCGGGTGCGGAACTCACAGCCAAGCCCAGCACTAGACAGCCAGTCAATCACAAACGCTAGATTCAGCCACTTCCATGACTACATGAGGCTTGGGGGCAGCCATCTATATACAAACCATAACACTGAGCATGTGCAAGAGGAAGGCACAGAGATGGTGTTAGTCCTTCACTTACTTGAGGGCAAGTAGCTTACATAATAAGGGAGGAAAAGAGACTTGCTCTCCCCACGTCTGTTCTTGTTGCTTTTACTGTCTTCTGCTACCTTGAGCTGTCATTCCTCACCATGCCTCCCTGCCTTAGTGTCAACTGATTATGGACTGAAACCTCCACAAACTGAGCTAAATAAACCTTTCTTTCTTAATTTTGGGTGTTGGGTATTTTGTCTCAGCAATGAGAGAAAAGTAACTAACATATTAGGAAGTGTGATGTCTTCCATTATTTGTTCTTTCTTAAGATTGTTTTGGCCATTCAGGCTCTATACAGATTTTAGAACTGTTTTCTTGTTTGTTTGTTTGTTTGTTTGACTGATTTTTTTCATGGAAAATATCATTGGAATTTTCACAGGGATTTTCTTGAATATGTTTACTGACTTAGGTAACATGGGTGTTTTAACAATATGAATACTTCTAATTCATGAATAATACAGAATATGTTTTCCATTTGTGTCTTACTCAATTTATTTTATCAATATTTATGTTTTTCAATGTGCAGTATTTTACTTCTTTGGTTAATTTTAAAATTTTGCTATTTTAATACCATCATAAATGGAATTATTAGTTATTAATAATAATAATTTTATTTATCCATTTGTTGTAAGTTAGCAAATGTTGACATTCAGTTGCTCTTGATGGCTTATAATCCACTTTTTCTGAAGTATACATTTTGATGTTTCAATTCTTAATTCTGATTTTGTTTCAAGTTTTTTTTCTGATTCTTGCTAATAATTATTTTATCAAAACTGATTATTATTTTGTTGTTTTTTTCTATTCTTTGACTTATTTCTGGTTTGATATTTATTATTCCTTTCCTTTTTTCTGCTAGATTTGAGTTTACTCTGTCTTTATCTAGCTTTTGAAGGTGTAATGTTAAGTTGGTTATTTGAAATATTTTTTCCATTGTAATGTAAAGTTTTATTGTTGGAAACTTCCCTCTTCATATTATACTGTTTTTACTGACCCTCGTAAGTTTATTTTATCAAGTTTATCATAAGTATTATCAGGTTTATCTTAAGTTTTGATATTTTGTGGTTTTGCATTCGTCTCATTTTTTAAAAATTTCACTTGACTTTTTCTTTCATCCAGTGAAATTTTTCCATTTTTTGTTTCTTATTTCTACTTTCAATTCATTGTAGTCAGAAAGAAACTGCATGATTTTGATCTTCCCATATTTTAAAGATTTCTTTTTTTTTATGTTACATGTAATGTATTCTTCAGAATACTTTGTTTGCACTTGGGCAAAATATATATGCTGCTGCTGCTGGATATAAAGCTCTTTATATGTTCATTATGTCCATTTGGTCTATAGTGTTATTCAAATCAACAATTTCTTAACTGATTTTACTGTCTTCATGTTCTATTCATTGATAGTTGAACACTGATGTCTCCTAGTATTATTATTACTGATATTTTCTCTTTCATTTTTATCAATATATGCTTTACATACTTTCTGCTGTGATGATGAAAGCAGGTATACTTACAATTATTTTATCTTCATATTGTATTGACTGGAACCATTATGTAAGGTCCTTCTAGGTCTCTAGAGACAGATTTTAACTTAAAAGTGTGCTTTGTCTGGGGTCATATTGGTGCTTCTGTTTTTTCATTGCTATAAAAATAATAACCAAAATCTTACCTCTTGTTTGCAAAATCATTTCAAAATAAAATTTGTTTTGAAACTGATAATGAAGTACTAGTAATTAAATATTCATGGATTATAAATAGCTATGGCTTATAGTTCAATAAATTGCAAGAAATGTACTTATTTTCACGCAGTATTAATTACCTTTTTTGTGTTGATGGAGATTGAACCCAGGGATGCAATGTAAGTGCTCTACCTCTGAGCTTTATCTCCAGTTCATAGTTACCTTTCTTATACTCCTCAGTTTCCATTGTCTTCAAAAAGTATAATAAATTAAAAGAAGTGGAGTAGGAGAAATCATTAAAATGGGCTGTTTGATCATTGTGTGGTATATGTGCATATATTTATTTTCCCTATATAACTTGTTTCTGAGTCTCTTCTCATGCCCCACTTCTTTGCTTGATTAGGTACTCTACCAAATTTATCCTTTGTAAAGAAGGAAAGATACTCTCCTCATTCTAGGTTCATAACTGAAGTCTGTATAAAAGTAGACAGATTAATAAGAAAAATACCAGTTATGTAACATAAATTGGGTGTGACATTGTAGCTTTTTACAGAAACACTTGAATCTAAATATTTTTGTACTAGGTCTAATGAAGAATGGATAGTGATGAGAAATGTGAGAAGTCAGCAAGTATAAATGAACGTTAACAAACTGAGGAAATGTACAATGCTTTTTTGTTGATGTTCTGTATTTCTGTGTCCCAGAGATAAAGATTCTCCTTTTTTCTGAGTATATCAAGGCAGGCAGCTCTCACAGAATGCCTTATAATATGGTTCCAGGGAAGAGGAGAAAATATTTCCTTTTTTTTTTTAATGAACTTTATAATGGGAGCATGGCAGAGAAAGATCAGAGTAGCTTCATTACATAGACTTATTTTCAAATTTTTTCAGTTTATATATTTAATATGTGAAGGAAGATGTCATATACTTGATGCCATGTCCTGATTCTCATCACCATCCTATCTCATCTCATGTAAATTCTACTTCCTCAAAATTTCTTTGAGATAATGATGGTTTTCCTTGAGCATATTTGAGACATTTGAGGAAATATTACTACAATTTAAAAATAAAGACTACTATTATTACCTGACATCAAGACATAAAGCAAAAACAAACAAGGGCTTTACCTTTCCAATAAACTTGTTTAACATCACTAACATAATAACTGATGGACAAGGAGAATGAGAGGATGAATTGCAGAATTCATTCTAGTCATAAAATTACATGTATTTCTTTTGAAGCAATTAAAAGACAATTTTCATATCAAAACTACAGGATGTATTTAAATTTTCACAAGCTAACAAATAAAAGTCACCCTAGTTTTTCTGTAAAAAGCGCACAGAATTATCGTGCAGTGGCCAGCATCATTAATGCCATACAGCAGATTTCAGAGTCATTTCTCATTTAATCTTCCCAGCTCTCCCTTACAATTCCTCTCCACAGTTCTCATTTGAGCTGATATTTTATATTGCTTCAGCTCATCACAAAAAGCTAACTTGAGTATAGGAAATGTTCATTTTTTAAAAATGAAAGTATTTCTCTTCGAAGGGTGGTTTAAAAAGAGTTGAGACAGATTCACCAAGAGTATAGGCTTTGATAAGTTGAAAGAAACCTGCTTCACAAATAGGATGAGATATTTTTGTGAAAAAATGCAAATGACCTTTTACTGATATATATTGCAGTGAGTATACCCTTGGATGCTTTTTAAAATAATTTCAACAGGGAAAGAGAGTTCTCAAAGGTAGTAGACAGCCAATGAATCACACGGATTTTAATAATTCTTGCCCTGAAAAATGTGGAAATCATGCATCAGAAATAATGTACCATTTCTAAGAGTAAAATTATATTTATTTCAATTGCTTCTGGTTACCCATTGGGGAAAAAAATGAGAAAAGCCAACAAATAAACTATCACACTTCACTCAAGTAAATATGGCTGCTAGAGCACTAGTATCTTCATGCTTATTTGCAGTCAATCTCTGGCTCCCTTTCCAACAACACCAATCTTCTGTCTCTATATATTAATTAACATCTTCTGGGCATTTAAGAAAAAGAGAAAATGCTATGATATGTGTCACTCTGCCGCTGGCTTTCTTCACTTTGCATAATGACTTTGAAGTCTGTCCTTGTACTACACAGCAGTGGTTTAATTTTTATTACTGAATTATATTCAGTTCTCTAAACAAAAACATTCTGTTTCTACATTCATCACTTAAGAAATATTGGATTGGTTCTAATTTAGGGCTCTTATGAATAACATTATTATAAATATCTTTACATGACCATATATTTAATTTCTCTTGGGTAGATTTCCAGGCATGAATTCAATGAATTTAGGTTGTACATATGTTTAATCTTTTAGAATTCCATACATTTTTGCAAGTTGACTATCCCACTTAACATTAGTTTAACCATTTTACCAACAGTGCTTGAAAATTGTAGTTTCTTCACATCTTCCCTAAATCTTGTTATTTTTTGATACAGTTATTCTAGTTGTATGTGTGTGTGTGTGTAGTACCTTAACTATGGTTGGCATTTTCCTAATCACTAATGATTGAATATATGTTAATGTGTTTAAATTATAGCCATTCCTACAAATGTCTGTGGTGAAATGACTATGCAAGTATTGGCCCATTATACTGTGTTTGATTTTATGCCCATAGTTTAATGAAAACATATCTTTATGTGTTTTGAATACAAGTTGTGTATCAGACATAGGATTTACAAATAATTGTCTCAAAACTTATAGCTTCTCCTTTTCTTTTTTTTAATGGTGGCTTTTGATAAAATTCAGTTCATTAAATTATTCTATTTGGCTTATACTTTTGGAATTTTACCTAAGAGTTCTGCCAATACATGTTCCGAAGTATTTTCTTATTTGTAATCTTTCAAATATTTTATGGGTCTACTTCTTCAGTTAGTTCTGTGATTCCCTTAAATTAGTTATTATATATAGTGCAAAGTAAGTGTTCAATCTTTTGCATTTCAATCAGTTCATGTATTACATTCTTCACTTCTTCATTTCAAAAATATTTTAGACATTCTATGACCTTTGGTTTTCCAATTTTTAAAACTGCATTATTAATTGCTACCAGAAATGTTTTATGCAATTTTGATAGAAATTGTGTGAAATCCATAGATAAATAGAGAATGACCAAATTTGCAATATTGTTTTCTAATCTCTAGAGTACTTCTGAATTTTATTTAGATAATTTTTCCTTTTCCTTGATGAAGTTTATAGTTAGTACTGTATAGGTCTTGAACTTATATTAATTTGTAGTATTTTTATGTATTTTATTGAATCATGTTATCCTTATTTGCTGAAATAAATTCAATTTTATGCTGACACAGTTCCTAGAAATTTGCCGATTGCTTAAAATTTCTTCTTTGACTTTGAATTACTTAGAAATATGTGGCATTTTTTGATATTCAAATATTTTAATTTTCTCAGTTTTGTTTTGTTCCAGATTTCCTACTTAAGCTTTTTTATTTAGAAAACTATTTAATATGATTTTAATTTTCTGAAATTTCATAAGACTTTTGTTCTGGCCCAAGATGAGACTCTAATATAGAAATTATTCCCTGAGCGCCTAAAAGAATGTGTGCTCTCAGTATTGATACATTACTTTGTAAAACTTAGTTAAATGGATTATGTTTTATTGAAAGTGATTTTGTTTTATTGAAATCTCTATTATTTAGTCAGCCTATTTCCTTCACTTATTTGCTAATCCAGTTATTAGATGTGTTGTGTGTACATTCTTGATTTCATAACTTTCTAATTTTTGAAATATTACTCTTCAATATTGCTAATCTTATTAACCTAATTATTGTCTGTAGTAATATGTCTTGATACAAAACCATGTTTTTCTCACACTAATGTGTAATTTCTAACTCTTATGGTTACTATTTGCATATTATAGTTTTTGTCATTCTCTTTCAATATATTAGCATTTTTAATTTAAAATATATTTCTTTCAAATTGTTAGATCTTGCTTTTTCTTGAGATTTAACAAGATCTACCTTTTATTAGTATATTTACATCATTTGCATCTAATGTAGCTGAATATCTAAACATGATAAAGTTAGATACACATTTATTGTCTTTGTAGTTCTCAACTTTCTTCTTTCCCTTTTTTTATTTTCTTTCTGTCTCATTCACCTATTTTTCTTTCCTACTGTTCTTTCTTTAATATTTTCTTTTTCTTCTTTCCTCTCTCCCTTCCTTTCTTTTTTCCATTTTCATCCCATCTAATTTTTCTTACATATATTTATTGAAGAGTCATTGATATTAGGATTTCTTCCTCTGTGCTATAATTCTTCTCAGGAAAGACTCAATACCTAAGGATGAGACCTATAATCTGAATGGTTAGATATGTAACTCCATAGGAAGTCACTAGATTAGCATGCACAGAGCCCCTGGTTTAGATCACAATCACCCTCAAAAAGACATACATACCTACATGCATACATTCATACAAGCCTGTAGCTTGGTGGTCAGTTATATTTCCTATTCCCCTATTACATGTTGGGGTCTCAATACCAGTTTGAATTAGCACTTAATCACAATTGAATAGTTGCAATTTACAAATATATCTATTCACTAGTATTCTGTTACAGGATATTTGGTTCCTCTTCCATGAACAGAAAGATTTGTTTAATCACTTATGTACCCTTAGGATCCAGCACAGACACTGAGTATCATTAAACTAATGCATCACCATAAAATTTCCTTAATTTCCCAGGCATCTCATAAAAAAGTACCATAAACTAGATGGCTTGTCGCAACAGGAATTTATGCTCTTGTCATTCTAGGAGTTAAAAATTCCAAAATGAATGTATTGACAGGGTCATGCTCTTCCAAATGTTCAGGGAGAGAATCTTTCCTTGCCTTTTCTACACTCTAATAAGAATCTCTGCCTATTTATTTTTCATTTATTTATTTGGTCTTTCTCTTTTTCTCCTGTGTGACTTCACATAGTTTGTGTCTGGTCATGGGTTGCTCAAAATTTCCCCTCTTTATAATTATACTAGTGTTTTAGGATGAGAGACCAGTCCTACTTCATTATGACTTTATTAACTGAATATGTAAATCCCTGATTCCAAATAAGGTCATATTTGAGATACTGAGAGTTAGACCTCAACATATCTTCTGGGGGTAGAAAATAATCCATAAGTACTCTTAGAACATTGATGTTCATTTTTTTATTATGGAATAAATTTAGTTGATTTATTATGCATGTGTACAGACCCCAGTTTCAAATCATGTATTTATTTGTAACATTTATTATGCTAGATTTTGGGAAGTAAAAATACCAAATCTTTTTCAGCGGGGAGGAGTCCAAAATATGAGCTCATAAGAGAAGGGGCAGCTGTATACTAAATATGGAGGAAAAAAGTCATGGTTAGTAAAATAGAAGCTGAATAAGAATGGGATGCAGTGGTAAAAATCTAAGTATTTTTAAAGGTGAGTGATTTAATATTTTTTGTAGGAGTAGCAAATACCCCTAAAATCTCAGTAACTTAAACCAAAAAATTTCAATTCTTCCTCATACCGCATGCCCACTGTTCATCACTTGTCCCTATTGTCTTCATTTCAGGACCCAAATACTGTTGGCTGCACCATCTCATTAGTAGATGGAGTGACAGGAAGGAGAGAATCTCAAATCTTCTCACATAGTAAGTAGATATTCTGGTTTAGAAGTGATCTACATTATCTCTACCTACCTTGTACCAGTCAGATATGGTCCTGTGTTCCTGCCCAAGTACAAAAGGAATCATAGGCAAATCAAATAAAAACATTCACTACTAGTCGTCTTCTCTCTTATAGCTGTTTATCTCCTAGTATCTTAGTAGTATACTCAGTAAGTTACTACAAAATCAACTAAATTACCTGAGAAGATACAAGGTATAATCTAAACATGTGGTAAATATTTACACTTTTAAAAAATTATTAAAGATATGTTGCAAGTAATACTCCTCAACATACTCCCCCTAGCGTCAAACATAATTATCCCCTTATATTTGCCACTTCGAGAAGCAATTCTGGAAGTTCTTTTTCATGAATGTCTTTAGTGACACTGTTGTGGCTACTTCTACTTCTTGAATCAGTTTAAAATCTTTTTTCATGGTCATTTCAACTTTGCAGAAGAGGTAGAAGTCACACAGTGCCAGAACTGATGAATAAGGTGGATGAGGATCACTGTGTTGTTTTTATGAACCTTCCTTTTCATTGGATATTACTGGGTAGCAGCATTCACAATATTTTTTTATCACATCTCATGAAGATTCTTAAGAAATTTCAATTCCAGAACTGCTACAGAAAGTGGCAAAACAATAGGAAAATGAAGTAGCAAGGAAGGGAGTGTGTTTTTAGGGGAAATTAAGGGCAATGTGTCCTTTGGTGCACTGCATGTTTTTGAATTTTAAACATCAAAAGTAGATTTTGATCTTTCCTTGTATGTAACATTTCTAATAAATTTCTCTTTTTCCTTATTTAACTTTAGTGACTATTTTCTATCTATTCTGTGACATGACTCTTGAATACAATATATGCTCTTCTATTTGTCAATAAGGATTTCCACAAAAGTATTGAAACTATGACCATAGTTTTATCGTCTCACTGATCTCCTTGGTTCTAAACACACTTTCTTCTATTTTCCAGTTGTAAACCAGAATGAAACATACATGAATTTTAAAATTTCCCATTGCTTTTACAATAAATTCTGAACTCTTCACACCTATTTATAATATTCATGTTGGATAATTTTCAAATTACGCTTTACATATCTGTCCTGTGCTCATTTCTGCAATCTTCATTAGCCTCTCCTGCCCCAAAATTTTTAGGCTGGTTCTCCCTATTATATCTCAGTTTGAAGATTACTTTCAAGGGAAACCTTCTGTGACGAATTCTATTATCCTCAATTAGGTCAAAGCGTGATATTCTTTACTTCTCCATAGCAAATATAACCACAGTGGGAAATAAATAATTGGGACTAATTTTTTAATGCATTTGATCACTTCATTCTCTCCATGAGATAAAAATTCCTTGTCTCTTTTATAAACATAAATTTCTACCATTTAACACAGAAACGTAACTATACCAGAATAGGAGTCACCAATAGTTCAATAAACAGTTCTTTTTATACAAAAGGTAACCCCTTTACTTCACCTATGTCATTGCCAAATGATTTTCTCAAATCTAAACTGAACTTCTGTCATAGGACCTATAGGTCTATTTTGCACTTGCTACTCTTTGAAAATGAAGTATATGAAATCATCAGCTTCTGTATTTAATGACAGTCTTCAAACAACAGCTAAGAGCAGATTGGAGCCCAGAGCTCTTTGAATGCATGAAGAGTGGGGGAGAAAGTGTCAATTGATATTAGAAATTACAATCCCTATCACTCATGAGCTTTAAAATTATGTCCAAAAGCATTATAACTTAAAATGCTAGCAGCCTTGTAATGCTTTTTCAAATTCTTTGATATCAGTGATGATGATAAGGAAGCAAAGTGGAAACCAAAGAGAAGAAAAAGAATAGATAAAAAGAATCCACTGTGTAGTTTGTAATATATATAACTTTTTCCTATTGAATTATTTTTCACAATTATATAATGTGTACATCCATCTCAATAATTCACCTGGATATCTTTCAAAAAAAGAGAACTTCAGTGAGTTAACATATTTTTCTCTACTTTACTGTCCTTGACAGTAAAATGAAAGAGCATCCCTGTAAGGATACAGAGGGAAAAAATAGTTTCTTTTGCTACTTTTATACAACAATATTTCTGTAGCTCCAGAGTATAGGAGTCTTTCCCCAATGGAGGAAACAATTCTACTGATGATTCTGTGCTAGACATTGTCTACTGAAGGCATTAACAGATCCCACAGATTAAGGGCTCAGTTCCATGGGAAACTTCACCCCCAGTTCAATGCCAGTCCCAAACATAAGTTAGGACCTGTTTCCCTAACAGAGCTTTAAGACAGGGTTTCCATGATATCCTCTAGTTCTAATTAATTTGCTAGAGAAAGTCAGGGAAGTCAGGTTAAAAAATTGAAATTGACTAAAGCCTAGACACTCAGATAAAATTATTTAAAGAATAAAATTCATAAGTTATCTTTTAGGTAAAGCCTCTAGAGTTTACCCAAAAAACTGTACGAAGCTGATTTTTCAGAATGGATACACATAGTAGCCAGCTTGTCAAATCAGTGATCTTTTGACTACATAAGCTAAGAATCCTACATGTAGAACATGACAATCTCCCCACAAAGAAACACACACCTGTAGAAAGAGAGAATGAAAATCTACACCTATAAAACCAAACCCTGTAACTCCCCCTTCTCACGATCCATTAACAAGCCACTGCTTTCCTGTCCTAAGACATTCCTCCTCTACCAATCAATTTGGGATACTTTAACTTTTCTAGCTCCTTTCCGTTTTTGCTGGTTGACCACACAATAAACACTTTTCTTTTTGCAGAAACCCAGTGCCATAGTATTGACTTCTATGTGTGTTGGTAGTGAGCTCTTGCTTGATACGAGTTTAAATTACATGTCTTCATTTGTCATGACAAGTAGTACAAAGGATATAGATAACATCCAGAGAGAAGAAATGTGTAAGATATGGTGGAAAGAAGGGCCTTGAAGTGCCCATGCTGTCTCCTCAGGCATCACCCTCCGAGAATCTCCACTTGTTTAGCTATCAGAAACCCTCTGAACCCAGTCCTTTTAGGTTTCCATGGACGCTTCATTACTTGGCTATAGTTGATGAAATCATTGGCCATTGTTGATCAACTTTTAGTTTTTCTCATTTCTTGGGAGCAAGGATAGGAGATACTGAAAATTTCAACCATCTAAGCACGTTTACTTCCTGAGAAACAACTGAGGGGGCCAATCTTGAAGTTAATTGGGATTTTCATGTTCTACTCTTTTCATTAACATATAAAAGACACCTGTATTCGTCATGAAATTTCAAGGGTTTTAAGAGGTATACGTCTCCTTTCTGTCCAACATCTTGATGAGGCTACCATGGTCACCGCCACTCCCTGAGCTCTGTGATGTGGCCAAAAGACGACAAGAAGAAGAAAGATGCCGGAAAGTCGGCCAAGAAAGACAAAGATCCAGTGAACAAATCTGGGGGCAAGGCCAAGAAAAAGGACTTATCAAACTGGTTTCAAAGCACAGAGCTCAAGTTATTTATGCCAGAAACACCAAGAGTGCAGATGCCCTTGCTCCTGGTGAAGATGCATGATGAACAGGTTCAACCAGCTGTACAATGGGAAAAAATAAAATTTGCTTATTAAATGGAAAAAAAAAGTGGTATGCATCAGGACACTGGAAGGAAAACCAAATACAGACTTGCCCAGTTTAAAGTTTATGTCATGTGAGAACTACGTTGTGAGGGGAACTGGCATTATGAGAACATAGAGTATAAACAAAACTAGATGCTAGCCTATTATATACTTAGGATACATGGTATAGTTTTTTACTCCTAGGCTACTCACCTGTGTAACACATTACTGTACCGAGTATTGTAAGCATTCATAATGCAACAAAATGATAGGTATTTTTGTATTCAAAGTATATGAAAAGAAAAAGAATAAAATATGAAATAGAAGAAAATGATTTGTCTCTATGGGTAGTGCACTTATCATGAATGGAACATACAGGACTTGAAGTTGCCTCTTGGTAAACCAGTGAGTGGAACTGAATAAATATAAAATCCTAGTATATGATTGCACAGTATCATATGCTTTGAAAACACTATCTACCCAGGCTATGCTAAATAAATAAAAATATTTTTATTTCTTCAATAATAAATTAATCTTATGTAACCTTATCAATTTTTTACATCAGTAATTTTGGTTTGTAAATGTTTGACTCATTATAAGTTAAATTAAAATGCACATTTAACTCATTATAATAGCTTATGACACATTTTACAGTTGTGTAAAATATTTTATATCCTTATTCCATATGTGTCTGTTTTTAAAATATTATATGTTATATAGTTATACGCTCTGTATTTGCATACAATGGGAGCAATATAGCTTCAGAAATATGACAAATGAGTTTGTCTAGGACTTTACAACAGCTACTATTTTGCAGACCAATATGAATTTGTAAACTCTACTATAATTATGGGACCATCAGTGTATATGCTGACCTTCATTGATGAAAATATTATGTGGCTCACTATGTCAATATTTCACAATAGCACAATTATGTGGACTTCCTTTTTTCTCTCTCTCCTTTTCCTCTGTGTCACAAAAACTGCCCTTGGATATATGCTCAGCTTTGCAAGGTACAATTCTTCTACTTAACAAATCCATTTAGTGTTTAATGTTCTATACATGTGAGCAAAGAGAGAAAAGGTTAGTATTATAGAAATCACATGAGAATTCTATGATTTGATTTTTGTTTTTCTCCTGAAGATAGGTTTATTCAGTTTTCTAAATGTCTTTTCGATTTTGGGCGCCTTTTATGCTTGTTAGTTCATTTCTATCTGTAAACTTTGTTAGTTTAAATAAAAGTTGATGGATATGAAATAATACATACATTAAATATTAAATTCACATCCAGAAGAATGATGGAATGTTTCCTTTCCCTGTTTTTTTTTTCTGTACTTCAGAATCAAGACAATTACTTAGGTAACCTAGGAAAAGTTTGATATCTTTGAATGTAGCTTGATACATACTTTAATGTTTTGTTTTCATTTGAAATTGGAGACTTCTAGCTTTGATATTTTTTGGGTTGTTGGTTGATTTTTTGTTTGTTGGTTTTAAGGCAACATCTTAAATTAAAGTTATAAGTAAAATACAAGAGCACTCCTAATTAGTATCCTGCACTAAGTATATGTGTGCTTGTGTAGAAAAAATGCTATTTGACATCCACAAGGACACAGCTCTTAGGAAATTAATAAAAAAGTCTTTTCTACTCTTTCCACATCTTGTTCTTAGGACATTTCTCTTCTTTGCATATCACATGTTCATTCCTAAATTTTCCTTCATATATATTTTTAATTCAATGTTCATCTTGATATTTACCCAACACTCCTAGTTAAAATCTTCCCATTCCAGTCGTTCTGATGTCTCAAGATGGCCTGCTATTCAGTTTTCCATCTGTCTCCTGAGAGCAATGACACGAGCATATAAGAGTTTAGTTTTAAAACTTAATCTATAACTGTTGCAATTTAAAAGTTGATTTTTATGTAGTAAAATTCATTCTCAAATGGTACTAGATTGCTACATGAAAGAATGAAGATTTAGATAAATGAAATAATTAACTCCAATCACCTTCCTAAAAAGCAAATGTTTCTGCAACCAAAAACTTAGAGCTTCAGAAACCAAAAACCTGTTCACTTTTTATTATTTTACAACCTCTGTACCTCCAGATAGTGACTCTTCACACAGCCAATATAGTTATGACAGGCAGGTAAGATAACTGCAGGAGGTAAAAAGACAAACAAATGGATTTCCTGTCACTCAGTGTAGGAAAGCAAATGTACTCTGGCACACCACTCCTTGATATTCTGTAAAATAGAAATCACATAATTAACTAGAAAAGAGGAAGGCACTGGATGGTGAATAGTCCTTAAAGTAAAGTGTTTGGAAAGAAGAAGGAAATGCACAATGAGAGAAGGAAAAAAAATCTAAGATTTCCTATCTTTCTCAAAATTGGAAGAGGTCTTGAGTGTGTGTGTGTCTGTGTGTGTATTTCATTACTTTTTCTGATAAAAGTACCCATAGAATCCCTAAGTTTTTGTGTAATACCTGTCTTCTCCACATCATGAAATATCATGGATACTATCAGATACAGAATTCATGAACAAACAAATGTTTATAAGATTATTATTTGCAACTGTTGGTGCTAGCATCAGTAGAGAAGAGATAACTCTGGCAATTTCATACAGAGAATTCCAAAGGAAAGAAACTCTGAGGTCAGTCAGAGAGCCTCGCCCCTCCACTTCTTTTTCCTGCCCTCTTCCTCAGCCTGAATGAAAATGTCCGCAGGTTTTCTGTTCCACAGAGAGTTGTGTTGCTATCAGAGTGCAATCAACATGTACAACTTGAAGCAAAGTTTGTTGTGCCCCACATGAATGAACTAAAATGGATTTTTGGAATCATTTTCCCTATGATATTGTTTTGATTTCAATGGCCTAAAGATAAAGCCTTTCTTTTGAATATGAATCATTTGGAACCAATGTTCTAAAGACATATGAATGTGAATGGTGTTGAATAATTTAATGAGACTCTGCAAAGTAAATAGAGCAGTTCAAGTCCTTGCCAGTGGAGTAGAGGAAAACTGAACACACAAAGCTTCGTCTGCCCAAGTAAACTGTCCTAATCAAACACATACAGAAAGAACCAGACGATTAGCCAGAGGCTGCTTTTTTATATATACAGCAAACAAACCCAATTACATGGGGAGGAATATTCAAGCACAGCGTAAAAAGTTATCAGAGGACCTACAGAGATTCCCCCTGGAGCTTCCAAGCACAGATTCAGTAGCCAGCAATTTCTACTGTCTTAGATAATGTGCAAGGACCATGGTACTGATGAGCCCTTAAATCACACTCTCACAGGAAAAGTAAAGCCTTTAATTTCGTTAATGGCAGGGGATGTGTCCCTGCTTTCCCCTTTTTCACCTTCAACACTTCCCTGGCTGTTTGAGGACAACTATGAATGTATATTTGTGTGTCGGTTAGTCTGTCTCTGCAAGAAATGAGCAAGCAATCAAGCGGAATATTTTTCTCTTACACCAGTACTAACACTCTTCTAACTTAGTACAACCATTTCCCCATTAATCTCACATTGGAGTCAGTATTTGAGTTTGAGTAACAGAAAAGGTCTCATTTGTGTTATATTTTTTGTCACTGTTGTTTTCTATTTGCATCCATAACTAATGTCCCCAAAAATGCTAGTATTTGAGTTCTTTGCTGTGTTGACAGAAGAGCATGGAGAAAAATAGAGGCAAAAGGAAATTAGTTGTTGATACATCTTTCTTCATTAAGCTAACTGGAAACACCTTGAAAGAAGTTCTACCACTCTGTCACCTTGGTAGAACCATGGGCTCACAGGATGGCTAGGACCCACTCTATGTTTGGTGCAATGTATTTTTTTTTTCGGCACTGAGGATTGAACTCAGGACTTTGCGCTTGCCAGGCAGGCACTTAGACCACTGAGTTAGATCCCCAGCCCTGTTTTTGAGACAGGGTATCACTATGCCACTCAGGCTGGCCTTGAGCTCCGTTTGTAGCCCAGGCTGGTCTCGAACTCACAATGATCCGCCTGTTTCAGCCTCCAGAGTGCTGGGATTACAGGCGTGAGCCACCACGCCCGGCTGGTGCAATGTATTTTTAATGTTCTTATTTCAGTAAGAAGAGGAGTGCTTCAACCATAAAAGTGAAGGAAGATATGAAAATGAGTAAAAAAACAAGTTTGACTACTTAAAATTAGAACTTTATGTATATGATAATAATAAATACAATCAAAGATAAGAGAAAGCCAGAGCATTACATTATATGACCACATATCTCAATATATCATATTAATATATTAATGTGTCTAAACAACTCATTAGCACCTCAGTGGAAAGAAAAAAATTATACATAGGAGAGTCTTTTTACAAAATTAAAAAACACAAAGGGCTAGGGTATATCTTAGTGGAGGCCTTGGCTCACATGTATAAGACCTGGATTCCATTCTCGGCACTGTTAAAAAAAAAAGTCAGTCTTACCATCAATACAAAGGCATTTTTATTTTTCAATTTAGAGTTACATACCTAGTTGACATAAAATTCACTTAGATAACAAAACCTAAAATAGGGACAAAGGTAAGGATAATATGATCTTTATAATTAGCATAAAAATAACCATGAGCATTGTATATGATACATTACCACTAAGCAGTGTTAAGCACCTTGGTTCTTAGACCAGCCTGCTTGTAAATTCACAAAATACCAACGTATTCATTTTTCTGTGAGTCAAATCCTGAGATTCTTTCTCTCTTCGCCTTTGCTTTCTCTCCTTCTTACTACATGAAAGTATGTATATATATATATATATATATATATATATATACACACATGTGTATATAGTGTTTGTGTGTTTAACATGTATCTCCTTTTCTTCCCTCACACTGAACATGATTCAGTTACCTGCATCTATGCAAAGTATTACCAGGTACTCAACTCAGGGAAAATAGGAGTGGAAACATATATCAAGCCAGCCCTCTGGAGTTTTCATGGTCTGTTTCTTTGCTGGAAGCAAAGATGGATAAAAGTATTTACCTCTTAAATGTTTACCTAATACTGTATGAAGCAGTGACCTTAAGTGGTCTTTACAGCTCATAGACCACACACACAAAACTATGAGTGAGCAATTTTTATTCCCCTGAAACTAACAGTTCTGGCATACACTCTTCCTTTTCTAGAGGATTGCAAGCAATATTCTCTGGTGAAATAACTGTAATTCATAGTCGTCAGTGACCAGATCTCTGAATTTAGGTTAAGGTGGAAGATATAAAGGAATAAATAGCAAAGTAACTGTCAGAGCTTGTGGTGAATTAAAAACTGGTGTTCAATTTAAACATCTGCTGAACTGAATCAGCATGGTGCTTAGTATAGATGACCCACCTGAGGAAAGTTGCCAGCATTAAAAGGAAACCTGGAGAGGAAGAGTAGTGTTGTTAGTTCTCTGTGTTGTTTTTTGGTGCTGTTGGTTCTCTTGTCATTGATTCTCCTGGAGGAGTTTTTCAAGCTTTCTTCCTGATATGAACTTGGCTGTTCTCATTGTCAGAGGAGCTCAGGACCTTGTTGTTGCTAAGAGTACTGTGATTCAATTTGCGGGAGCTCTGGTCCTTATGTTGAGCATTGCTTCTTGGCTCTAGAGGGGAAGATGTGTGCTGTTCCGTCTCCAGGAGGAGCTTGTCATGCTGGCTTCCTTATATGAACTCGGCTGTTATTATCCAAGGAGTTCAGGACCTGGTCATAGCTGAGGATGGCTGTGGTACTTTTGGGGGTGCCCTGGTCCTTATTTTGAATGTTGCTTCTTGTCTCCAGTACAGAATTCTCAGCCCACTGGCCAAGATCCTTCACCCTACTGGCATAGATGTTTTAGTTTGCACCGCTCACCTTTGGACCTTCCCAGTGCAGATTCATGAAACAGACTTGCATGAGTCATTGTCATGGGCTCTAGGTCTCCAGTTGGACTCATAGCTTGCATTGTTCTGAGCTCTAGGTCTTCAGCTGGACTCTTGCAGGGCATTGTTGTGAGATCCAAGTCCTTGGCTGGATTCTCTGGGTCTTTAGTGTATGGACAGATTTCCTGCATTTCTTTTATTTGACTCTTTGAGTGACCATTATAAATAATACCATGAATTATGTGTCCTGTGTGTAATTGTTTTCCTTGCAACTCCTGATTACAAAAGAGCTTTATTAGAGAAGGCTAACTCAGTTGATTTGGGACTCTATACTTGACCTTGAGTAATCAATCAACTAGCAAATGTTCAACTAGCACTTTCTGTGTTAGAGCCTAACCTAAAATTTCAACTGCCAGGCAGGCAGAGTCAATGAGCCAACATGTGGCAAGACATCTACGCTGAAGTGTGCTAGCACAGCAAACCTCCCATCTACAGACAGCAGTACCTCTCAGTGTGTGCCCTTGCCCTTCGCACAGGAATACAGTTCCAGCGATGCCACCATAACTTCTGTGTTTTGAGAAGCTGAAATGTGAAACCCATATCTAAAACTTACAGTAAAAAATTTTGAAGTACACATTTAAAAAAATACACCATAGGGAAACATTAAATGTGTGTCCTGACATGACTAAACCATGAAATTATCATTTCCACATTTTATGTAAGGGATTGTGGTAGACATTATGCAATGACTGTTGATGGATAATATTGAGTTGTTTCCCCCATAAAGGAGCTCTTAATGTAGATGAAAAAGAGGTATATACTCTATTAAAATATCATAAAAATGTAAAATTTTCTTTCTTTCCTTTTTTCTCTCTCTCTTTCTTCCCTGAAGCCCTCCCTTCTTTTCTTCTTTTCATACTCTGCATCTTCCTCCCTTCCATCCTTCCTTGGCATCAAACTGTTGTCATGGTCCCCACATAAGGAAGGCAAGAGCCAGAAAGATAAGAGAAGGAGCTTAATATAGTTGAGGTCCATGCTGGCAAGTGTTGGGAGGTGCAGATAATGGAAACTCAGTTTCTTGACAAAGAAGGAAAACACATTTGGAACATTGGCTTAGGATGTTGTGTTGGTATAAATCCATGCATTTAATATGTATCTATCTCTCTAAATATAAATATATGTAGGTAAGTAGGGACATACAGATATAAATTGTGTCTGCATGTGTTTACAAACATTTTCTAGCTCTCTTCAGGAGGAAGGAGGAAAATTTCTCTTATAGCTTAATGATAACCAGTAAGTGTAGAGGAAATAATGGAATTGGAAAAAATCAACATTTTAAACCATCATAACAACAGTTACTTTAGATAATACAGGTAGATTCTAAAATAACACAAGTGAAATTACTTTTAAAATGCTATCTTAATATGCTCACCATACATACTTACAGTAGAGTAACTTCACGGTAGACTGCACCACTTCAATCATGCAATAAGGGTAGGTTTTAAATATTCAACAATACATTGCAAAAACTAATCAGTTACATCGCACATATAATATCAATGTCTAACAAAATAGTAATACAAATCAAATACTGAGAAAACACACTGATACTTCAATAGAATGGTATGTTGCTGATTGCTTTTTTCTACATTTCTTTCTTTGGCTTTTCTTACTCCACATTCTGCTTCTTTATTCTCTCATTCGTGACTATGCTTTTTCTTAACATATTTTCTCAGGTCGACCCCTTATGTCACATATATTTGTCATTTATTTCCATGAATTTGAGAGACCCTTATATCTAAATCACTACAAGCCAATGTCTGTGAGAAAAATAAGAGACACTACTTTCTCTTTTTTGTGTGTACTCCTGCCTTCTCTATTTTAATGAATGTTTTCTTTCTACCAGTTGTCTATGACAAAAACTCTATACTCTTTGTAAGTCTCACTCTTTTATAACTATATGAAATAAATCACCATGACTTTTCCTTTATAATTCTTATAATTTTATATAATACAGTTATGTTGGATCCTTCAAATACCTCATAGTTACTCATTGCTTACAGGTTTGCAACTCTCTGACTGATTTCTCATTCTACATCAGAATGGGTTACCAAAAGGTTAAGTCCACAGTCAGTTCCTTGAGATATTGCTCTTAGAAGTACAATGTTGATGGTAGTTGATCCTGTGAAGCTTCCCTGACATCCACTTCTTGACCTTCCCTGGTTGATGCTCCTCTTGTAACTGAGATTTTGAGCACTCTGAAATTTGCCTCTTCTTACTTATCTCAGGTCAAAGTTTCTAATCCCAGTAACATTTCAATGATATATTTTCTCCTAATTCCCTCACCCAAAATCACACTTCCTTTGTACATGTATAGACAGCACTTCTTTCCATTTTTTTATTATATTCATTTGTCTAATTCTCTTATTAAACTGTTCCTTTTAAAAGTTTTCTAATGCTTCTGACTATACATGGAGAAAGCTTCTGTCCAATATTAATCTAACTTGCCTTTTTAGCAACGTTTGTATTTTTTAAGAGTGACTAACAGGGAGCTATCTGATGAACAGCAATCAGAAGGACCAGGATGTGTGCTCTACAGAGCTTCCCCTGGGTTGGAAACTGATGTAGTAAGGTAAATAGCATTCACCCCACTTCAATGTCCAGTTAGTATCCCACATGGTGTTGAAAAAGAAATTTTGGTGAAAAAAAATCTTCATTTCCTTTTTATGAATCTTTAAAGTCAGAGAATTCCCTGAACTCTACGATAATGAAAAATATTATCATTCTGAGCAAACAGAAAATGCACATGAGATGATACAATTTTAAAGTTTCCATAAAATGCTGCCTTCTCCAAGGGACTCCTGCAGCCTGAGACAGCACCCCTCTGCTCTCTTACACTCCTACATCAGTTACAGTACAGAGACTTTGATTATTGTCCACTCTATATTGTTTTATAATTACACTCTACAGTCCTTACTGAGAGTGCTGCCCCCACATCACTCACACATCTGCATCCTCATAAATGTCAAATTTTAAGTCACAGATTAAAAAGTTGTCATTTTTCTGTGCTTGTTTCAGATTGAACTCTCACTCCAAATGATTCTAAGTACTTCTTAATTTAGTCCATATTTTATAAACATTCACTAATAATGGAGTGTGTTTGGAATTACGATTATACTGTGTCTAATAGCACATTAAAGACAGTGATTTCAAATTCATCCTTGTATCCATTGGTCACCAGCACTTTCTTAACATAT
>RJWT010012725.1:0-22257 GCA_004365215.1 Cuniculus paca
TCTCCTTCTCCTTCTTCTTCTCTTTGAGACAGGGTTTCACTATGCAATTCAGGTTGGCCCTGAATTCACTTGGTAGCCCAAACTGGCCTCGAACTTGCAACGATCCTCCTGCTTCAACCTGGAGATTACAGGTGTGAGCCACCACACCTGGCTAATAACAGCTTCTTTACAGCTTTAAAAGGTTTGGAGCATTTAACAGAGGAATTTGTCTCGAGGACAAGTTGCTACCCTATGGCAGAAGTCCTGAACAGAATGAAAAATTAAATTTGTACATTGGTTGTTCATTGGTACATGTGAGATGCTTTTTGGGAACTCACACAAATGCTTGGGGATGAGTTTGCCTGATTCGTGGGTCCGCAGCACAGGTGGGGCAAGAGTCAGGGACACGAGTTATGTCAACATGCTCCAAATCTAACTCGCCTTGTCCAACCTTCCTTTTTCACCCACTAGTTGCACCACTGACCTCCCAGTCACTCGGGCTCCAACCTCAGTGTCATTGCTTCTTTCGTTAGTATGGCGACAGCCACCAAGCCCTCACAGCTTATTCATTAAACAGATATTCTCGAGTTCCTACTTGCTCAGCCCACACTGATTTCTTTCTCCTTTCAGGAATTTCTGTCAGTACATTTGGCTTAAACATTGATTGCACTGTTCATTTGACATGTCTTGATTTACTTAGTGTGTAGCGCTTCCTGGTAGAGAACATCGTCTCACACCTCTTTGTGTGGTCCGCCATGTATACTTTACGGCCCTATGTATTACCACGGGCCTTTATTCTCAATATGTGTCTGTACCTTGATAGTATGTGCTGCCTTCTGGAGTAAGGCAGTAAAGAAAACCAGACAATAATCTGCCTTTATGGATCTTACATTCTAGTGGAGGAAACAAGGGAAAAATATACTGTGTGCTAGATAGTGATAGCTGTTAAGAAAAAGCAGGAAAGTGGGATATAAAGTATATGAATGAGAGGTTGGATGTTGAAATATTAGACAGGGTATTCATAGTTTTGAGTAGAACATAAAGGACATTAACGTGTTTGCCATGGAGGAAGAGAGAATAGGATGTGCAAAGGTCCCAAGGCAGGATTATGCTCATAGCATTCAGGAATAGAAAACTTGGCAGAATTTTCCCTTACATTTAAAAAATAATGAGTTCAAGTCCCCAGGAATGCCTCATCCAAGACATAGACCTACCTTGGGCTGCTACTGTCTCATGCCACACAACCCGTCTCTCAGTGTACTTCCGGCTACCCACGGCACTGGAAACCTGCAGGGATCTGCCTCTCCTGGAGCTGATCTGGGTTCTTCCTCCTTGCCTAGAGCGCCCCCTGGGAGGAGGGGGTGCCTCTGCGGTGCTCCATAGTGATCGGTGTTTCTGTGTGCAAGGGAATTTGAAGTCTGGCCATTCATTAGTTTTGCCTCTGGCTATTCATTAGTTTTGCCTCTGGCTTGTACAGGTGCCTCCTATCCTCCAATTTTTTTTTCTGTCTTCTACTTTGAAAGGGGTCTTTTGATTTGATACTAGTTTATTTCGGTCAGGTGTTTTTTGTTTTTTCTTTTTTTCCTGTTTGTCTTTTACTGTTGTCATTTTCCTGTTCAGGTTCAGAAATTTGTTTCTTATAATCATTAAAAAATAAACCCTCGGGCCGGGGATTCAGCTCAGTGGTGTAAGCGCCGGCCTGACAAGCGCGAGTCAGTGAGTTTGATTCTCGGTGAGGGGGGCGGGGGGATTGAACAATGGTGTACTGTTGTCTCTCTTTTTTTTTTTTTTTTTTGCGGCACCAGGGATCTTACACATGACCTTGTACTTGCCAGGCAGGCACTTAGGCTACTGAGCTAAATCCCCGACCCTTGTCTTTTTGAGACAGGCTCTCACTATGCCATTCAGGCTGGCCTTGAGCTCACTTGTAGCCCAGGCTGGTCTCGTACTTGCAAGATCTTCCCACCTCAGCCTCCTGAGTGCTAGGATTACAGGTGTGCGCCACACAGGCCGGCCTACAAGTGTGGATTTTTTTTTTTTTTTTGCGGCACCGGGGATTGAACTCAACGACCTTGCGCTTGCTGGGCAGGCGCTTAGACCGCTGAGGTAGATCCCCAGCCCTCAAGTGTGGATTTTTTATTTTTTTATTTTTTGGGGCACCAGGGATCGAACTTACAAACTTGCGCTTGCCAGGCAGGTGTTTAGGCCGCTGAGCTAAATCCCAAGCCCTTCTGTTGTTTTATCTTTAATTTTCTCTTGGCACCAGTGTTGGCGTGCTATACCAGCTGTTTAATGTGTCCAAATTCTAGCCGATGCATTAAGACTAGAGACAAAAATTATAACTATGGAAAGGGAGGTAGAATCTTTCTTTCATTTTTTTTTTTTGTCTTTTTGAGACAGGGTCTCCTTGTGCAGTTTAGGCTGGCTGTGCACTCACTTTGTAGCCCAGGTTGGTCTTGAACTAACAACAATCTTCCAGCCTCAGCCTCCTGAGTGCTGGGATTACAGGGGTGTGCCACCACTCCTGGCTGGTAGAGTGTTTCTTTATAGATTCTTTGAGTTATACCTCAATACTCCCTGAAAATAAACAGGAAAAAAGGTAGAAATACTAATAAATATTTATCAATAACACACCAGAAGCCTGGCATGGGGGCACATGCCTGTAATTCCAGCACTTGGGAGGCTGAGGCAAGAGGATCACCTTGAGTTCGAGGCCAGCCTGAATTTAGCTAGACCCTGTCTCAGTTAACAAACAGACAGACAAACACACCAACCAACCAGAGCTAGATAATAAATGGAAAAAGAATTTGCACTTATGATAGCAACGTAAAGCCCATAAAATACTAAAGAATAATCTTAAATATGAGAGTGTATACACTTCTCATATCGTTCCCTCTTCTATCCTCTCACCTCCCTCCTCCCTCCTCCCTTTCTTCCTTCCTTCCTTCCTTCCTCAGTACTGGGAATTTAACAGTGGACTCACATGTAACAGGCAAACACTTTATTACTGAGCCACATCCTCAGCCATTTATAATTTAATTTTTTTTATTTTAAAGAGAAAAAACAATATCCCAGCACTCAGGAGGCTGAGGCAGGAGGATTGTTGCGAGTTCGAGAGCAGCCTGGGCTACAAAGTGAGCTCAAGGCCAGCCTGAACTGCATAGCGAGACCCTGCCTCAAAAAGACAAGGTACCACCAAAAAAAAAAAAAAAAAAAAAAAAAAAAAAAAAAAAAAAAAAAAAAAAAAAAAAAAAAAAAAAAAAAAAAAAAAAAAAAAAAAAAAAAAAAAAAAGAGAGAGAGAGTAAAAACAATGATACAGAATTTCAAAACAAGGTAATAGGGGATTAACAATGGTTAATATATTGCATATTGTTATCTTCAAAGTAGTTGCTCAGATTACAAAATATAGGCATGAAAAATTGATCAAACAATGTAAGTACAAACCATTCTTTTCAACGAATTAATATTATAATTATTTTAGCAATCATATATATATTCTTTTCCCTTCCTTGTTTTCTCTTTTCTCCTGTCTCAGTTGTTCTTTCCTTTTGAGTAGTTTCTTTCTTTTGGAGCAGTTTAAAATTTAACTTTGTATAAAAACAGAGTCTTGCAAAATTACCTAGGCTGGATTCGAACTTGCAGTCCTCTGCCTCAGCCTCCCAAATAGCTTGGACTTTAGGTCTGTGCCACCATCCCACCTGGTCCCTTATGTTTGAGGGTTCCATATTTGACTAGATGTAGATACAAATGGGAAAAAATTGTGTGGGTATTGAACATATACAGATGTTTTTCTTTTCATTATTCCCTAAACAATATAATGTAACAACTATTTACCTAGCATCCACATTGATTAGATATTATAAATAATGCAGAGATAATATACTACAAGATGTGCATAGGCTATATGCAAATACTCTCCCATTCCATAAGGGGCTTGGTATCCTCAGATTTAGGGATCCTGGAACTAATCCTAATGGATACTGATGGACAAGTTTTTCTTTCTCCAGTACAAGTTTCTGAGTTTGTTGAGGGCAGAGACCGTTTACCCTGTTGAATCCTACTTTGGAAGTCATAATGTTCTCAGGACTTTTCAGTGCTGGGAATGAAACCCAGCACCTTACACAGTCTAGGCAAATGCTCTATCACTGAGCTACACTCCCAAGTTCATGGAACTTTCTGGCTTTTTTTTTTTAATACTAGGATTGGACCTAAGACTTTTGCACTGAGCTACATGGCAAACCATTTTAAATTTTAAAACTTTGAGACCAAGTCTTGTTATGTCGCTAAGTGGCCTAGGCTGGATTTGAACTTGTGATCCTCCTGCTTCTGCCTGCCACAGTGCTGGATTACAGGTGTGTGCCACCACCCTGGCTGGGAACTACATTTTTAATAGAGGTCAACAGAAAAGGAATGCAGCTGAGATTGTAATGAGAGAGCAGATAGATAAAGACGTGGTGGCTGAAAACAAGTGAGAAGTTAAGATTTCCCCTGAAGACAAAGAGCAAGCATATCAATTAAGTATATCTTAACTAAACTTCAGTCAGCAAATATTTGTGGAGCACTTCTGTGCCAGACACTGTTCTAAACTCTAAAGATGTAGAAGTGAAAATGGGGCATGGTGATGCTTGCCTGTAATTCCAGCACTCGGGAGGCTGAGGCAGGAGTATTGCCACAAGTTCAAGGCTAGACTGCGCTACATAGTGAATTCATGGCCAGCATGAATTTTACAGTGAGACTCTGTTTCCAAAAATAAAAAAAGGCTGGAGATGTAGTCCAGTGTTCAATCCCTTGGGGATTGTAGTCCAATATGAGGGCCTTGGGTTCAATCCCTCATACTGGAAACAACGAAACAAAACAAAACACCAACACAGACAGAAATCCTTACCCTCAATGAGTATTCTAATGTAAGGGGAAAAAATGATGAACTAAACACACAAGTAAACTATAAAGTATACCAGATGGTGAAATGCTTTATGGAGAAAAGTAGGAAAGGGCAAGAAAAGAGGATAGGGGAAATTGTGGGGGAGATGATGATTTCAAACAATGCTTTCTGTGAAATTTCTATGTGCTGTTGTAGCCATCTTGCCTGTCTGAATTCATGTCTTTATCTATATCCTTCCAGATTTCAGAATTTTAAAAATAATCAATAACATTTTTTTTAATAGCACAGAATTTAGAAGGGCAGGCAGACATGGTAGTGAATGCCTGTAAGCTCAGCACTGGAGAAGCTGAGGCAGGATCACCATGAGTTCTAGGCTAGCTTGGGCTACACAGTGAGTCCAAGGCAAACCTGAAGTATGTAGTGAAACTTTGTGTCAAAAAAAAAGCAAACATTGTCAATTTCTTGTTGTTTTGTTTTGAAGTGCTGTATTGCTTGCTTTGTTCTGTTCCAATCTGTTTTGTTGTGTTTTACTCTGTTTAGTTTTGTTTTGATTTGTTTTATTCTCTTTAAAAAAAAGAAAGAACCAAAAAAAAAAAAAAAAAAAAGAAAGGAAAGGAAAAGGGGGGAAGGGTATTAGCATTCAAGTCTTCCTAATAGAAGGATTCCTGAATCCTTCTAGAGACAGTCTGTTCATACTCAAGCAAATAAGTGAGGTTTCTCTCTCACCACGATTAGTAGCATTCAGCTAACACTATTCTGTTTCGTTTTTATTTTGTTTTTTGAGACAGTCTCACCATGTAGTTCAGGCTGGCCTTGAACTCCTGCCTCAGCCTCCTACGTACTGGGATTACAGGTGTGTGCCACTACACCTCGTTTACTATTCTGAAATTTGTGTTTGTTTTTAAGATCATTCCATACTGGTATGTAAAGAAACTCCTCAACCGGACCTGGTGGCACACGCCTGTAATCCCAACACTCAGGAGGCTGAGACAGGAGGATTGTTGCAAGTTTGAGACCAGCCTGGGTTACAAAGTGAGCTCAAGGCCAACCTGAACTGCACAGCGAGACCCTGTCTCAAAAAGACAAGGGCTGGAGATTTAGCTCAGATTAAGCACCTGCCTGGCAAGTGTGATGTCGTGAGTTTCGGGGTCTGGGGGAAGAAATTCCTCATTGTGTTTTCTTGGGGGATTGAGTGAAGCCAGGGCCTCACAATGCGCTGTGCCACTGAGCTACATCCCCACCTCTGACCTCCTCATTCTAAATGAATCTTAACCCATTTTAAGGATATACTATAATTTATTTAACTACTTCCCTATGGATATGTTTAGAGTGCTTTGAACTGTTTAGTGTTATGAACAATGTTCCCTACACACTTTATACTCAGGTTAATTTCCCAAACAATAAAGTCTGTCCATAGAATACATCATTAGAAGAATTGGTCAAAGGATGAATACATATTTTCTTTGAAAGATTTGTTCTTCATGGAATTCAGGTCAATTTTTACTCCCCCAATAATGAAAAAGTGCTCATTTCTCCACCCTACTCACTAACGAAGTTTTACCAATTTTTTAAAATCTTTAGCTGGGAGCTAAATGAATATGTGACACACGTGGCTGCTCAAATTCACACAGTATGTATCAGTTTGATGGGGCTGCTGTAACAAAATGCCTTAGAGTCATGGCTTAAACAATAGATATTTATTCCCTCAGTTTTAGAAGCTGGGAAGTCCAACATCCAAGTCCCAGTCTCTGGTTTAGTAAGAGCTCTGTTTCCTGTCTTCTGTCTGTGTCCTCACATGGTCTTTCCTGAGTGTGTTGGGGAGTGAGGGTGGATTTGATGTTTTTTGTAGTTCTCTGGTATCAAATCTTATAAGAACACTAATCCTATTGGATTGGTCCTCTACATTTATGATCTTGTTTAACCTCAGTTGTTTTCAATTAATCATTTCAAATACAGCTACTCTGGGGATTAGGCCTTCAACATATGAATTTGTGGGACACATGCATTCAGTTGGTAATACCATATTCTACATCAGAGATTTCATCCTGGAGAAGAATCATATATGTAGTAAATGAGTGGTAGTGCCCCATAACTCCAGCACTCTGAGAAGCTGAGGCAGGTGTAATGCCTGCAGGTATAATCTGGGTGATATAATGACTCAGGAAATCCTGTCTGAAAATAAAAAATAAAAAGTCCTAGTGCAAAGGTGCTGGGTTCAATCCCCAGTATTGCAAAAGAAAAAAAGTAGTAAATAAAGCATTTTCAAAGAATGTTTACAGTTAATTAAGTATAGTTGGATTTATAATGGAAAGAACCCTTGTGAATATAAGAAATATGGGAACATTTTTTAGGTATTGATCTTAACTTGTTGTCTTGGTTACTTTTCTCTCATTGTTGAGACAAAAAACCTGATGCCCAAATGAAGCAAGGAAAGGTTTATTTATCCTACAGTTTTTGGAGGTTTCAGTCAATACTCAATTGGCTCCAAGGCAGGGTGATGTGTCTGAGGGACAGCCTTTCATGGAGGCTGCAAGCAGGAAGAGCAAAGGGCAAAAGGGGGTAAAAAGAGGAAAGCAACCTCCTTCCCTCTTCTATATTGTATGCTGGCTCCCTGCCCCTGGGCAGGTACAGCACTCACATCGCCAATTCCAGTGCTAGACAATGAACGAATCACAAATGCTAGACTCAGCTACTTCCATAACTGCACGAGGCTTGGGGGGCTACCTAGACACAAACCATAGCACTTGTTCAACATCAGAGAACTCAGTGGAGAAACAGCGTGGGAATAGATGAGCACAGGTAACTTTCTAGGCGGGATAATACATTGTTCAACATCAGAGGATTCATTTGGGAGGAAACCCTGTGAGCACATCAAATGTGGATGAGTCTTTACAGCTTAGGTGTTATTAACCACTGGAGATTTCACACTGGGGAAAATCCCTACTAATGTAAGGAGCGTGGGGAAACATTTAGACATCACTGTGCTTTACCAGTCTGGAGACTTCATGTAGGAAGAGAATTCCTTTGACTACAATGATTACGGGAAAGCCTTTCTTCACACCCACATCTTATTACACATCACTGAACCCACTCAGGAGACAAACTCTATAAATTATTAAATGTGGTGAAACCTTTAATCCAAATCTCATTCCACATCAAAGAATTAACTCTGAAGAGAAACCCTGTGAATGTCATAAATGTTGGAAGTCCTTCAATAAATTATAGTTTATACCTTTTTCCACCCCAAAGAATTCATACTGGTAAGAAACTGTTTGAATGTTCATTTTGTTTTGTTTTTGGTACCAGGGATTGAACTCATGACCTTGTGCTTGAATGTTGTAAATATGGAAATGCTGTTTGGCCTACATCAATTTCTATGATAACATCAAAGAATTCATTTCAGAAAGAGTGGAAGTGAGGATACCTTTAAGCCAGATTCCTACCTGAGAATTTTCTTTGCAAAACAAGATGATATCAATTTGAGCAACTCAAATGTATTAATGGATTTATTTTGCAAGGCAAAGGTGCTGGTTGAACTGTGTATACACCACTTCCTTTCAGACATTCATTTTTGTTCTTTTTATTGTACTGAAATGTACACAGTATGAACCTTATTATCCTAACCATTTTATGTGCACGGTTTTGGGACATTAAGTACATTCACATTGTTGTGAACAACCACCACCCTTCATCTCCTGAGTCTTTTCATCTTCCCAGAAGGAAGCTCTGCAGTAGTTTCACCACTGATTTCCTATACCCAACCCCAGCACATAGTAATTACCATTTTGTTATCTGTCTCTATGGTTTTGATTCTTCTAAGAACCTCATAAAAGAGGAATCATATATAATCTGTCCTTTTGTGACTGGCTTATTTTACTTAGCATAATATTTTCAAGGTCCATTCGTATTGTAGCATGTATCAGAATATTCTTTCTTGCTCTCTCTCCCCTTTCTTTGTTTGCAGTACTGTAGATCAAATCCAGAGTCTCCCACATACTGCACAAGTGCTCTGTTACTGAGCAACACCCTCATTCAATTATTCCACTTTAAAGGCTGAATACTCATACATTTCTTCTTTGAGTCATTGATCAAATAATAAACTTGAAGGGAGTTTGTCTTCTGTCTTTCATTTTTATATCATCAGAAATGCCACAAATACACACACATACACACACACCGGTCATGCCAGATGGAAAAGCAGTTAATATAATTCTTGCATTTCTGTTCTGAAACAATCCAGTGCTAGCATATGAGGACCAGCTCCAAAGTGAGAAAAGAGAGGCAGATAGATCCAGGGTTTCACAAGTGCAATTTATTGGGTGACTTACTGACTAAAGTATGGTCCTAGATAGGAGCAAGACCAGTTAGATATTCACAATTTGGGTTAGAAAGGTCATACTTATGAGTGGGAATAAAGCTGACTTCCTCCAGGCTAGAACATATCTAGCTTATCTTTTTTTTTTTTTTTTTTTGGAAACATCCCTTAATTTCTTTTTTTTTTTTTTTTTTTTTTTTTTTTTTTTTTTTTTTTTTTCTTTTCTTTTCATTTCTTTTCTTTGTCTTTCTTCCTTCCTTCCTTTTTTTTTTGAGACAAGGTCTTGCTGTGTAGTGTGGGCTGGCCTTAAACTTGCTTATGTAGCCCAGACTGGCCTCAAACTCATGGTGATCCTACAGGTGTATGCCACCATGCCCGATTTATATACATATATTTTGAGACAAGGTCTCACTATATAGCCCATGCTGGTCTCTAACTCACAGTGATCCTCTTGCCTCAGCCTCCTGAGTGCTGGGATTACAGGTGTGTGCCACCATGTCCAACCCTAGTTTATTTTAAGATAATATCAAAGAGCCAGGCACACTCCTGGGGAAAATGTAAAGCTTCACATAAACTCAAAATTTTTTCTATTATAGTTTTCTGGAAAAGTATGCAGAAAAACCAATTAAGTTTACTGTGGGGCAATAATGATGGCTATGACTCACGATGGATTCAGTAATGCCAGAAGAAATTCATATAATCATATAATCTCACTCAACATAAGCAGTTCAGTTGTCATTTTCTATATGGATCTGAAATGACTGTCTCTGTGTCTGTGTCTGTGTCTCTGTCTCTCTCTTTCCATATTCCTCTCTCTTTTTTTTTGGTTCTGGGGTTTAAAGCCAGGGCCTTTGCACTGAACTACACTCCCAGCCCTTCAAAATATTTTTTATGTTAAGACATGGTCTTGCTACACTAAGTTGCCTACGTTGTGTTCATATTTGTGATCCTTCTACTTCAGCCTCTCAAAGTGCTGGGAATAGAGGAATGCACCACCATGCCAGCCTCTTAATATCTTTCAAATAAGTCATTTCCTACCCAGTATTAGGGCAATTCAAAGTAGCTCTAAAATTGTTTAAACTGCATAAAGCTTACTGATAAGTTCCTACAACTAAGATGTGGTTTATAAATGGGAGAAAGACTTCTAGAATGTTGTAGAAAAAGTCTTCATGTCTCTGAAAGGGGAAAGAACCAAATATGGGAAGTATTTCCAGGCATTTAAAGTGTCGAACTACCCTTTAAAAAGGAGTTTGTGAAGACACATTATTGCTTACCTGAATTCAATCTTTTCCCAGGACGAGCCCCCTGTAGTGCTTCTCATACCTCCCCATTCTATGTCAATGCGCACAAAACCAAAGGCTATGAATTCCTCTCCAGTTCTTTCAAGACAGAACAGCAGGGCAATAGTAGAGTGAGGTAAGCTGGGCTCCTCAGTGACACTTAAGGAGTCACTGCTTCTCTTGAATGATTCTGCATGACTCTGAGAGAGAAGGCCTCTGGAAAGATTGTGCTTGGTGGTGACACAATGAAAATGGCCTCTGGTTCTCCCCCTCCTCCTTGTCCTCCTCCTCCTTCTTTTTCTTCTTCTTTTGTGTTTTTCTTGTGGTGTTAGAGATGGAACCTGGGACCCAGGGCTTTCACAATGTACTGCATTTTAAAAGCTCTTTTTAAAAATTTGTAGTTTGAAGCAGGCTGGGCTGAACTTTCCATTATTCTGCCTCAGCATGAATCACATCTCTGTGTCACCACACTTGGCTTGGCTTCTATTTTCTTGTTTTTTGTTTTTGTGTTTTTGAAACAGGGTCTTGCTATGTAGTCCAGGCTGGCCACTGAGCTAAATCTTCCTGCCTCAGCCTTCTGAGTCCTGGAGGCCCGGCTTGGCCTCTATTCATGGGGATCTTGGACCAACTGGAGCAGAGAGAAAGGGTTTGTGTTAGTCATCTTTCCCATTGCTGGGACAAAATGCCAGCACCAGCAACTTAAAAGAAAGGTTTGTTTTGGCTCGGTTTCAGTGGGTTCAGTCCATAGTTAGCTGGTTCCAAGGCAGAATCAGAATGATGAAAGTGCACCTCATGGGAGCCAGGAAGCAGAGAGAAGGAAGGAGCCGGTGACTAGAATATACCTTTCCAGGTCATGACTTCATGACCCAGACACCTTCCAAAAGGCCCATGTCCGAATACATGAGACTTTGGGGGACCGTTTTAGATCTAAACCACAATAAGGATTAAAGGAGGATATGTGTGAAATGCTTGAGAATCACCTACACTAGCGAAAGAGCTGTAGAGAAGGGCTCAGTCACAGAGTACTATGGAAAAGCTGGGTAATTCTAAGACACATATCCAGTAACGAGCATCTCTGTATTCATTTGCTTACTCGTTGTATTCATTCATATGTGATGTTAGACACACTGCTAGGTGTTAGAAATATATTTTGGCTGAACTCTTTTCATGGTAAGGGTGGAAAGTCTTTATTACAAAGGTATGTTATAGTAAGGGTTACCTCTGTGGGCCTGGACTTCCCAAACTATGTTCCAATGAATCTTTTTTATTTTTATTTTATTTTACTTGTTTTTTTAGGTTTTCAAAACAAGATGATAGGAATTTAACAATGTGGTTATACTGCATATATTTATCTTCAAATAGTTGCTCAGGTTACCGGATACAGGAATAAAACAAAACAGTAAAACGGAACAAAACATTGGATTTCAAAAATTAAGACAGAAGGAAATCCCCCACAGTTGCCACAATGCACATGGCCATCCTGCAAATAGATGGCCAGACCACCAGCCCCAGGCCTGCAAAGTCAATCGAGCAATACAAGCATCAAGCTATTCCTTTCACGTCAGTTGCTTTCAACTCATCCAGAGTTCCTGTGAATCAGCCTGTAGCTTACGGGGATAAGGGGGGGATGTTCTTCTGGTTTGCCAGCCCACTCACTGGTTGATTCCTGGGAAGGTGTGGTTTGGCTTCTTGTTGAGTCTCTTCCCATTCTCCACCAATGAATCTTCTGGATTAGTCCTTAGTTGGTTCCTGGGAGACAAGCCCTAAGCCCTTGGAATATTTATTTTGTTACTGAGTGTCTTTGTGTGCCTGACAAAGCTAATTTATTTTATTTTATTTATTTATTTATTTTTTTGCGGCACTGGGGATCAAACTCACAGCCTCACTCTTTCCAGGCAGGTACTTAGGCCACTGAGCTAAATCCCCAACCCTTGTCTTTTGAGACAGGGTCTCACTATGCTGTTCAGGCTGGCCTTGCACTCACTTTGTAGCCCAGGCTGGTCTCGAACTCACAACGATCCTCCTGTCTCAGCCTCTCGAGTGCTGGGATTACAGGCGTGCGCCACCAGGCCCGGCTTGACAAAGGTAATTTAAACAGTATGATGTATCACAAATACTTGTTTTAATATGACTAGGGGCCTTGGGTCAGGCAGTATCAGTTGAGTTTTGGGGAGTCTGGAGACTCGAGAAGCGAAGGTCATTTTCATGGACATGGCATGATTATGTGACTATCCCTGAATAAGAATCCTGAACTCTAAAGCTTGAGTGAACATTCCTGGTTGGCAATATTTTGTGCATGTTTCTACCTATCACTGCTGGGAGAATAAACTGCTATCTGCGTAGTCCTACTGAGAGAGAACAACCAGTGGGCTGGCACATGCTGTCTCCTGGACTCCATCTTATGTCCCTTTTTCATTTACTGGTTTAGTCTGTATATTGTTGCTATCAGAAACTGTAACCGTAAGTAAAATTGCAAGTTTCTGAATTTGGAGAGACATTCCAGAGAACTACTGAAGCAGAGGATGGTATTGGGGAACTCCCATCCTAGGTAATCATGAAAAGGAACCTGAGAAATGCTAAATGTGTAAACTTCAGGTTGTTTTGCAACCACACCAGCTCAAAGAATTTCAGCAGCAGGAACTTGCACATCTTCACCTTAGTCCTCCCACCTAAGACTTCTCCTTTTCAGCACTGGAGGAAGAATGAAATCCACAGTGTTTTTACTATACCAGGATTTATCCCTTCTTACTCTACTTGGGATATTACTCAGTCTTTAATGTTAAAGAATTGTCTTTTGTATCTGTTACCATCTTCTTTATTTGATCTTTCTTTCCTTCTGTTAATATTTTTTTAACCAATTTTTTTAAACAAAATGGGGAACTGGGTATAGTGGTACACACCTGTATTTCCAGCTCCTTGGGAGACTGAAGCAGGAGAATGACAAGTTGGAGGTCAAACCTGGGAACTTGGCAAGACACTGTCTCACAATAAAAAAAACTCAGCTCTCTGGGAGGCCGAGGGAGGAGGATCACAAGTTGAAGCCTAGCCTGGGCACTTTAGCAACCTAGTAAGACCCTGTCTCAAAAATGAATGAATGAATAAATGAATGAATGAACAAATGACTAGGGATAGAGCTCAGTGGTAGGACTTGCCTAGCATGCTTAAAGCCATGAGTTCAACCCCAGTATTGACAACAAAATAAAACAAAATCAACAAAAATGGAATTCTTAGTAAGTTGTATTAGATTTTGTTTTGCAGTAATACACACCCAAAATAACAATGGCTTATACATTATTTACATATATTTTTTCCTCACATCAAAGGCCAGAAGTAGAAGATTCAGGGTTTTCAGGGAGTTTATACCATAAGTAACCTGGGAATTAGGCTGCTTCTAACTCACCACTCTGACATCCCTAGAGTACAACCCTGCCTTCAGGTCCAAGATGGAGCACCTGTCTTTGCAACCTTGCTCTACGCGTGAAGTGGAGAAAGGTCTTTGTCTCTGGCTCTCCAGGAAATTCCCCCACAATCTCCCACTGCTATTCATGTTCCACACATTAAAGCTTAGCCACAGGGACACCTTCAGCTGTAAGAAGGCTGAGAATTGTGATTTTTACTGCTAGCAGTCCCATGCCCAGCTAGACTCTAAGCTTCAGAGGTGAACAATTATCAACCTCTACCACATTTTTCTCTTTCAGTCTCCACCATGGCCCATACTTTACTGCCATATTTGCTGAAAGAAATGGCCTGGGTTGGGATGCTAATTATGGTACTATTTATTGTAGTCAGTATATACTTATATATTGTTGAAACATGCTAGGTGCATTTTTTTCGCTTTGTTTTTGTGGTGACAGGGTGTTCTGTGTATGCCAGGCAAGTGCTCTGCCACCAAGCTATATCCCCAGCCCTGAATGCATGTTTTAACGTGTCCTTTGATATAGAAGTAATTAGAAAAATAGCTAGAGGGCTGAGGGTATAACTCAGTGATAGGGCACTTGGCTACCATGTGTTAGGCCCTGAGTTCAATTCTCAGCATAAAAATGTAGATAGATTACTGTATATATTGAATTTATTAATATGTTTTTGACTAGGGGGTCTAGCTATACTGAGGCTGTTCCCTAACTCCTGGGCTCAAGAGTTGCTTCAGACTCTTGAGTAGCTGGGGCGATAGGTGCATGGCGCCTGCTTATACACACAGACATGCATGCACGCACACACAGTTTGTTTTGTTTTGTTTGAAACAAGGTCTCACTATGTAGTCCAGGCTGGCCTTAAACTTCTACGCATCTCAAGCCAGCTTCCAACTTGTGATCCCGCTGCCTCAGACTGCAGAGTGTACCCTCATGCCTAGCTTTCAGCTTGTATGTCTAGTTTTATGGGTTTGTGGAAATGTAAGCAGCTGACTTAAGACTTCATCTATACCAGCTGGCAGCTGCATCAGGTAGACAAGCGCCCCCAAACTCCACTTTCTCCTCATTCTTTCCCCAGTCAGCCTGACTCTTATTTGTAAGCTCCTGGCGCCCCCTGATGCTCACTGAAAAAAATATCTCTTTCTCTTTGCTCAGAGAGAGGATAACTAAACATATGAAGACTCCTCTGTCTTTTACTTAATTCCACTTCAGATAATCTTTGTCATATGAACAACTTCTCCTTCTGTTTTTCCCCCAATTCTCGCCTGCTACCCCCAGGAAATCTCTGTCTCCTTGCTTACAGTAGCAACTGCTGCAGTAGTGACTGCCATTACACACATCCTAGTGCCTGGTAGGTCCTGAGTGTCAAGGAACATCTCGCTTAATTTTCATGAGTGTCCTATGTACTAATGTTATTCTCATTGTATAGAAGAAGAAACTAAGGGATAGATCCCAGTTCATTTTCCAGGTAAATAAAAGAGGAAGAGCCCAATGGATAGTGCAGTAATGTCCCCAAAGGCCATGCTTTACCAGTGCTTGCACACCATCTGAATACATGATTGTCGATGAACATCTTGCAGCATTTCATAGTTGCTATAGCTTCAGTCAGTATATGTCAAAAAAGCCTTCAAAATACAGTGTACAAATATATGCCCTGGTAGATGTGGAGACATTTATATTTCCAATTTAGAAATTTACCCTGGAACTCAGTCACCAGGTCTTTATTCACATAGTAATAAACCAAATGATGTTATGAGCAGATTTGTTGCTCCCATCTCCCAAAATAATTGGAAAGTGACATTTGACAATTGGTGTACCAGTTTCTGATTGATGTTACATTTGCTAGCAGAGCACAAGCTGACCAGCATAGGAACTGTATGCCAGAACAAAGCAGAAATTTCAAATGAGATATTGTAATTTCAAAACAGAGACCTGTATAGTACAATGCTTAGATTTCAGAAAGATATAACATTGGCCTCCTATATGGAAAAGAAAAACAAACTGGTACTGCTGAGGTCAACATTTCATCATGATGGAAAAATTGACATAGGTACCTGGACAAAACGGAAGCCTGAGATGGGAACTTTCTACAACAAAACCAAAGACAAAGTAGATGGTGTCGATGAGTTACACAGCAACTATGATGTCACTAGAAACAAAAAGCCAATGGTTGTGTTTTACTCGATCCTAAACATGAGTGGCATAAATAGTTTGATAGTTTACAAAGAAAATAACAAATGCAAAATATCACAGAGAAATTTTCTTAGAGTATTCGAGCTGCAACTCATAAGAGATCATTTGCAACAGAAAAAGAACAAAATGTTTCTACCCAGGGAACTATGCAAAAAAAATTGTAGAGCACGCTGGAGGGCTCACAGGTGAACAGGTAGATGCATGTTCATGACACTGCCATGTTCCATGCACAAGTATCATTTACACTAATAAGCACATATGTTTTGTTTTCTTGTCTTTTTTTCTTTTTTTTGGTCTTTTTGAGATAGGATCTCACTATGCAGTTCAGGCTGGCCTTCAGCTCACTTTGTAGCCCAGGCTGGTCTCACACTTGCAACGGTCCTCCTGCCTCAGCCTCCCAAGTGCTGGGATTACAGGAGTGCACTACCATACCCAGCTTTCCTGTCCTTTTTTGATAGGGCACAGTTGATATCTTTTCGGTTTTCCTATTGTCATAGTAGGTATTTGTGAAGTTGCACCTGCTTGTTCTCCTGTCAGAAATTTCTGTGGTAGATTTTCGTTTGTATTTACATTGCAGTTAAGATAGTTTTTTATTTTTGATGTTGTCTATTTAGATTTTGTAAACAAGTAAACAGCTGATGTGAAAACACTGATGTCTATTCTAAGCACTCTTACATATTTGATATTTTATTTTATTTTATTGACATCTTATTTTCCTGCTAAGTGCACATTGTACAATATGGTAAGAAGCTTCTGACAAAAGAAGAAGGCAAGAAAGGTGACAAGAATGGCTTGACACACAGGAAAGGGAAGCTAAGCACATGTGCTGTTAGTGTAAGCAAGACATGTGCATGGAACATGCAGTTGTCATGTGTGAAGACTGCCTTGAGTGTGACAATTGATGCAAAGATTATTTTTGTTGTAGAGTTCTATTGGAATTTTCATTACAGTTTATATAGTTTCATTATAGTTTGAAGTCCTTTATTGTAGCCATTGTTTTGTTTTTACTGTTTCTGTTCTATTCTGTTCTGTTTGATTTTTACTGTGTCCGAAGGTGTCTGCAGCTATTTTGAAGACAACAAAAGGCATTAAGGTAACTATTGTTGATTTTGTAATGTTATGAAGTCCTGTATCACTTACTCTGTTTTATTTTCCTTGGTTTTATCCTCTTTAAAATTAAAAAAAAAAAAAGAAGTGACTAGAAACCTTTCCTCATGAATGGATTCAACCTCTCATTCATAAGATTGGCATAGAATGGAATGGTATGAATTGGAATTGAATAAGATGTCTCTCATTTATAAGATTAATGAATTTATCTTGAGAGTGGGTCTGCTGTAAAAGTTACTTTGGCTAGATGTCTCCTGTATGCTGTCTCTTGCTATATGATTTTTTAAAATTAATTTTATTGGTACACTTTTGATATGCATAATGATCACATTCATTGTAGGAAATTTGCGCCAGTACAGAACATATATCTTCATCCTTCTTTTTTCCCCTCCTCCCCTCCTTCAATCTTTCTTTTCCTCCTTATTTACAAAACCTTTGTTTCTATTTTTTCCTTCTATTTTCTCTCTCTGTCTCTGTCTGTCTGTCTCTGTCTCTGTCTCTTTTTCTCTCTTTAACCTTTTCCCTTCCTGTATATGATTTTCTGTACTTCTCTGAATGCTACCAGCCAGAAGGCTATCCTATAGGCAGCCCTTTGACCTTGGGCCAGAGCTGTGAGCCAAAATAAATCTCCTGTTTTAAAAAAGATATAAGTTACTCAGTCTGTGGTATTATGTTATTAACAATACAGAAAGGACTAAGATCCCAAGGAAAACTTGGGTGTGTGGTAGATGGGACCCTCCATTATTACCTTTGCAAATTTTCTGAAAATCTAAAACTATTTTACAATTAAAAGTTTATTTAAAATAAAGGGTGACAAAGATAGAAAAATGTACTGTTATAAATTTAAATGCTTTAATATTCCATAACATCACCCTTGTGTTTATTAAGTAATAGTGTTAATGTTAGCATTGAGAAATACATGTGAATGATTCAGTTGTACACTGTATGCTTACCACACACAAGGCCCGGGCTTCAACCACGAGTGCCACACACACACACACACACACACACACGCACGCGCACGCGCACACACAGACACATAAAGATTTTTTTAAGAGAAAGATGTAAGTGAAAGATGTCCATGAACACATTTCAGCAACTGCTGTGATACCTGGTACATAAGTTTAGAGAGAGCACTCTAGCTGGGCACGTGGCACACACCTGTAATCTCTGCACTCCTGAATCAGGAGGATCATTGTGAGTTCAAGGCCAGCCTGGACTACATAGCAAAACTCCCCTGATGTTCACGGCTCTGGGCTTTGGGTGCCAGTGGCTTTGGCCCTTAGAGTTACAGCTCTGAGCTTTGAATACCAGTACCTCCTAGCTCTTACTGTTATAGCACAAAGCTCATAGCTCTCTTTGGCAGTTTTCTGAAGCTCCTAGAACACTCCCTCTCTGGGGGCCTTCCATAGGTCTTTTTTTGGTCTCTGTAGGCATCTTCAGGTCTTTACAAGTCTCCTCAGGTCCCTGCAAGTCTCCACAGCTCTTGCATCTTCACTGCTCTGTCATTCTCTGAGCTCTTCAGCAGTTCTCTCACTCCCAGTGACATTCAGACCAAATAGCTCATTGTGTTACCAACTCCTTCTTAGCAACCTACTCAGTTCATTCTACCTAAGGTAAAAATCAGTAGTAGTAAGACCAACCAAGCAAGGCTTTATTGAAACCTGTGCTTCAGCGCAGCGGGTAGTGCACAAGGCAGAGTCTACCTGGAATGACGTGGGGAGTAGGAGGAAATGCTGCTTATACCGAGAAAGGTTGGTCAATACATCTGTTCCATTTAGTGGACCTATTTTGGGATTTTCAAAGAGGGGGCAGGGTTATCTGGAGAGTTTGCAGGAGTCATCCGGAGTGGCTGCAGGGTGGAGTCACCTAGGAAAGGTTCATGTCTGAAGCCTACCACAGCCCAGGCAAATGTCCCCCAGAGTGGTTGTGGGGCATCTAGGACAGCCTCCACTGTCAGTGACAGCTCAGCCAGGACTGTGGGAGAAGCAGCTGCCCGATTGAATGCTCCTGACATACCTGTGAAAATGGAGGAGGTGAAGTCATGACTATCTCTACTTTAAGGAGTTTCCGGTGTTAATCATGGCCCGTTAGAGTTTGGGGGCTGGTGGGGGGTTGCTGTATTAGTCCCTAGCCTGTTCCTGATCTTTACCTTATAAGATGTGGTCCTCCAGTTGCTTCTCAGAGAGGCAGCAGTAGCACCTGAGGGTCCCAAGCAGGGGAAGCGTTGTAGCTGTCTGCCAAGCCACGGCTCCTGTCAGGATTCCAGAACTAGTGGCAGCCTAGAGGAGAGTTGCAGAGGCAGCCACAGAGGTGGCAGAAAGATCCTGGAGAGAGTCACCCCAGATCACGTCTGGGGTAGCAAGAGGGAGGAGCATGATGGCTATCAGTGAAGTCACATTCTCTCTGGCTCTGAGGGAAAAGGGAAGGCTTGGGCCTCGTTTTTGTACCCCAGTGGCATCACTCTACTTGATTTTTATTCATGTTGGGGAAAATCGTATTAAACTGTGTGATATCCTCAAAAATATGGGTTTTTTTCCCTAGTACTGGGGATTGAAGCTAAGGCTTTTACACTAGGCTATTTCCCCAGCCCTTTTTCATTTTTTATTTCTGAAACAGGGTCTTGCTAAGTTGCCTGGGCTGGGCTTGAACTTGTGATCTTCCCGCCTTAGCCTCCCGGAATGCTGGGAGTACAGGTATGTTCCACTATGCCTACTTGTATTTAATTTGTTACATAAAACTTGACAACTCTGTACTTGGTAGTTTTCACATCATGGGCTGATATGGCACACCCCATTATTCCTGTTTTTGGGTGAGAAGCTAATCAACTGTATTAGAGCCCCATAAATAGCAGAATGATAGAGGAAAGAACAGAATTCAGCTTTTAAAATACATAATCCAATACCGTTTCCACTGCAGGCCCTCTTAGAAACAGTAGGGTTGGTCCTAACCTTTAAAGGGTATGCCACTCCACATTCCTCCTTCCATCAGAACTTCATTTTTCTTGGGTACTCCAGGCCTCGTTTGGAGGAACTGAATTCCAGAGGAGCTGGTTTGGCCCCAGCTCCTGGCGAGTCCTCAATAGTCTAATCAGAAGTTCTCAAGCTTGAAATGTATTGGAATCAACTGGTTTTGTCTTCAGAAAATCCCAATGTTTGGTCTAGAGAGAAGTCTTATTTAGTTTCCTCCTAAAACTGTGCCATCTTGTTGTTTAATGTTATCAAAAAACAAGAAAAGGACCTGCTCATTCAACCTGCATTGAACTAGGTTATGGAACTTTGATTGATTATCATTTCGAGTGATCTTATCCAAAGAAGTAAGAACACTTTTCCCTTTGAAACAGTTGCCTGGCTTCGGGCAAAACCCTTTGGGTCTTCTTTTCAACAAGGTGAAAGTTCTAAATCTTAGGATTTGAAAAAGATTGAATGTGTTAGGTTATTTTAGGGCAGATAGCCAGTCACAAGATGAGGGCTGAAATAAACATAGTATCTGATTGTTGTGTTCTGAGTAGTGACTCTTATGGTTAATACATTGGGTCAACTTGAGAAATTTAGAAGTTTAACTGAGAGACTCAGCAGGGAGCCAGGATTCTTACTTTGTAAATATCCTCATCCTGTGCAAAAGAGGGCAAGGACATTTTGTGAGTGCTGCACCCACACTGGGAAGGGAGGGGGGTGGCCTGTGTACAATTTGAGGATAGAGAAGAGGCTTGCATTTTGCTCCCTTTTGTTCTGGCTGCTGCCTTAAAGTGTTGCCCCTGTGCCATGCCACCCCGCCTTGGAGCCAGCTGATTATGGACTGAAGTCTCCAGAAACTGTAAGCTAAATAAACCTTTTCTTCCCTAATTTTGGGTGTCAGGTGTTTGTCTCAGCAACAAGGAAAAGTAACTGAAACAGTGACCAAAGGGGTAGAAAAGTTTTTTGTTCCCTGAAAGGGGCTGTAATGCCCACTGTATTGTGCAATTCAATACTTTGCTGGATAAAATCCAAACAAACAAACAAACCACCTAGCTGGGCATGTGGTGGTAGGTGTCTGTAGTCCCAGCTACTGTAGAGATTGAGGCAGAAGGTTCATTTGAGCCTAGGAGTTTGAGTCCAGGGTTACATAACAGAATCCTGCTTCTAGAAATGAATTAATTTTTCAAAATTTAGTTGAACCCCTCTGATTGGCTTAAGCTTCTCCAGCCATCCTGGGAGCTTATGATGTCCCTGCGATGTGGAAGACACTGGAACTTCATTTTCTGTTGCTCCTATAATTATTGGCAGGCTGACGTGTTTGGATGTTGTTGCCTTTTATCCCACGTGAAGGGACAGTCATTCAGCAAAGAAAGGTATGGGCCTTAAAGAACTTGCCCAAGAAGGATTCACCATCCAAATATGGTAAAATGGGCCACATTCCTGAGGTCGCTGGGTCAGGCTCAGTTGATCCCTCTGGCCTCCATGGTATAATTGTTAACTTTGAAGCACAGAGTTGCTCTTTTGCTCTACTCCTTTGGATCATCATAGCTGGAGGAGTGTGTGTGTGTGTGTGTGTGTGTGTGTGTGTATGTGTGTATGTGTGTGCGTGGTGACAATGAGGACTCAACCATGCCTTGATTCAGCTGTAGTCAGGTGCTAGATTTAGTTTTGTTGAGTTGCTGTAGTGTATGGAGGTGAGATATAGGTGTTTCAGTGTGGCAAGTTTCCAGTGCTGTCTATGTCTCCTGGATGATTCTGGGAGACATATAGTGACTGGGGGCTTGAAGAGAAACTTTGGCAGCTGAGATCCCCAGGGAATAGAATACAAAGTGAGGCAGATATCAGTTTAAAGGCAGGCAGCAGCAGGAGGGCAGCCTGTGTCTTTATTGTTTAACTCTTATGTAGGTGGTTAGCACATATTTATATTCCTCTATGTTGACTGACCTAGTGCGTGCGTACTTGTCTATAGATAAGTTGTCTTTGTATAATTGTTCCCCAATCTGTGCTTGTGCTAGACAGGGGGGTTGTGTCCTCAAAGCTGGCCAGAGATGTTCTTATCTGCCTCCTGAGCTCTGAAACCTGAAGCAGTCTCTCTGGAGTGATGCTCCACCCATGTAATGCAGTCCTGGCCCT
>RJWT010012726.1:0-22254 GCA_004365215.1 Cuniculus paca
TTATTAGACTATAAAAACAAGACAGAAAAAAACCCCCATATTTACCATATTGCATACCATTATCCTTCCTATACATGCTCAGATTGTCAGCCCCATGCCTGTAAATTCAACCTAACAGTACAATCCTTCAGGTGCTTTTTGTACCTCAGTTGCTATCAGGTCAGGCTGACCTCCAAACCAGCTGGTGGCTTATGGGGTGAGAGGGTTTGGTGATTTTCAGCCTGCATACCAGTAGGATTACAGGAAGCACTGCCTTTTTCTCTTCCTGGGTCCCGCATGGTCTGCCCAGCTTATCAGAAAGGCTGACTAGTTGGATCCTTGATCAGCTCCTCCCAGTCCCAGCATGGCTGATTCTCGGGAGTTGCTGACTTTTCCTTTGGCTTTCGTTTTTTAATAAATATTTTTTTTAGGAATATTATAGATTATAGGAAAGTTGCAGAGACTATACAGGGAATTCTTACATACCTCCACCCAATCCTCCCCTATCAGTATTTTACATTAGGAAGGTACATTTACCAAAGCAAAGAAAACAAAACTCACACCTTACTATTAGTTAAATTCCAGACTTGATTTGGGTGTCACCAAATTTTTCACAGATATCCTTTGTGTGTGCCAGGATGCAGTCCTGTCTACCACATTGCACTCTGTTCTCATGTATTTCCAGTCTATTCTGGTCTACAGTAGTTTGCAGTCTTTCTTTGTTTCTCATGACCTTGTCCATCTTGTTGAGTCCTTATCAGGTCTCCTGTACAGCAGTGATGGTGAACCTTTTAGAGATGAGTGCCCAAACTGCAACAGAAAACACACTTATTTATGGCAAAGTGCCAGTGCTCCCATTAAACCTAAATACTAAGGTTTTAGTTTAGAAACAACTCATACTTCAACATTTTTTGTTTGAAAAACGACTGCCACAGATTTGCCACCACTGCCATAGTGTCCTCTGTCATGAATTTGACTTGATGTTTTTCTTATGATTAGACAGACTAGGGTTTGCTTTTTTTTTTAAAAGCAAAGAAAAGAAGAACTGTTATACAAAGAACAGTTTACATCACTGTGAATGTTACCACGGAGTATGTTTGGTTGAAATTAGCATTTTGTAGATTGTTGTATAGAACAAACTTGAAAGAGAACTTTTAGAAAAACAGTTCATTGCCCAGATGAGTTCCCTGTCTTAATAAATCATCATATATGGAACCACATCAGCATCTCTAAGACACTGTTCATTGAGGAAACATGTTGAGCTGTCACTCTGACTTGCCCAAACTATGACTTGATTGCATTTCCATGATCTTCAGAGCTGCTTCCTCCAGAATTCTCTTAGGAAACCATAACCTAAAAGGTGATAAAGTTGAATTGACCTCCTCAGTCTTTACACTTAGTACTATGTAAGCTGGCATGTTATCAACATGGAAAAATCTGCCTGATGGGTGACAAGTACTAAAGTCCATCCCTAAGGCATCTCTCACAGAAGTTGAAATCTCACAAGTCAAATGTCTCCTATGTAGCCAAGAGCCGAGCTATCGCCATTCCTGTGGACCTGGACAGCCAAGTCAACAACCTCTTTCTGAAGTCCCACAACATTGTGCAGAAAACAGCCATGAACTGGCGACTGTCAGCTCGCAATGCTGCTCGCAGGGATTCTGTTCTAGCAGCTTCCAGAGACTACCGGAATATCATCGAGAGATTGCAGGTAACGCCTGGTGCTGGGAGAAGTAATGCTTAACCTGGTCTCCAAACACAGCCAGGGGCATCGACGCTTGGCCACAGAGAAAGAGAAGCCAGTGAGGTGAATGAATAGGTACATGTTCTAATGGATAGGGGACCCAGGAGTGCAACACTCCTTAGAAAGACAAAAATTGCTGACAAGTCATGACCTTGAAAGGTTAGTCATAGACCTATAGCTTTCTTTGTGCACAATGGGGACTCTGCTCTTACTAGGAGAGGATATCTACGTATTACAAAGAGAATGCTTAGAATAAAGGCATAAAGATCCATTTTCCCTTCTCTTGGGAATATTTAGGCTCTGGAATCATGTGTAGTGAATGCTGAACGAATAATTTGATATCAGAATGACCCAAATGAAATTAAGAATATTATTCAAGTCTGGCTGGAATATACTGTTTTTACTTAGCACCAACAGGAGGATTACTCTTGTGTTGTCAAAAAGTGAACTCAGGTCACCACCTGGGTTCATGTTTTGTCTCTGCTGCTAAGGGGTATTGCAATCTTGGGAAAGTTGCATAAGTTCTCTGTCTGTCTGTCCGTTCCCTCCCTCCCTCCCTCCCTCCCTCCCTTCCTTCCTTCCTTCCTGGTACCAGAAATCAAACTCAGGACCTCACACTTGCTAAGCAGCTACTGCCATAGAGCTAAATCCCCGGCCCCTCAGCCTTCTAATTAATAGAATAGGATGATATAACACCTACTTCAGGAGGTTGATAGGAGCCTTAAGAGGGTTGATAACATGTTCCAGTTATCTGTATCTTGTGAAACAAATTACAATGGCTACTTTATTTTTTTAAACTATTCCAAAGATCGTCTGAGCTGCGCAAGGTGTTTGCTGGGGTGCTTCAGGAGGTCACAGTTAGATGGCTGTGGTTGGACTCATGCTGAACCTGTTCACCCACCTCTTTGAGAATGGGTGATTGTCAGCTGAGATTCTTGATTGAAACTTCTACATGGAGCCTCCTGCTGTGGTTTGAGCTTTCTTGTAACAGCAGCTGGGGCCTAAGATAAGCATTTCTAGGGAGGGCCAGAGAAAGCTGTATCTTCTTTGTGACCTAGCTTTCAGAGGTCATACCGCATTAGTTCTGCTCTGCTGTATTGGCAAGGCAGTCTCAGAAGTATAATTTAAGGGGGATCAAAAACACCCCTGTTCAAGGGAATGGAAATCATTGTCGGCACATTGTAAGAAGCATATGTAAGAGAAGAATTAATGTGGTGGCTGTCATTGGAAAAAAAACAATGCCCAAGAAGCACATAGAACAGTGCCTAGCATGTCATGAACACAACTCAGAGCAGGTATTGTAATTATTATGACTCTTTCTACTGCTGTGACTATCATAATAACTATTATTGGATAAAGTAACTGAGTCTCTGAAACAGCATGTGCGAAAACCAGTACAATGAAAAGAATAGTGTGCTTTCAAAAACCACAGGGAGGTCAGTAAGGCTGGAGCCCTTGTTGGTAGGGGAATTGGCAGGTTTTCATGGGACAAGTTAAGAATTTCATTCTTTGTCATGGTAGAATCAGTTCTAAGCAAAGGTACCTTGATGCCTAATGGAATGCTTCCTGACTCCTCTGTGCTTTTACAAAGGAGAGGAATAATATAGACTTGTAACTCTGAATACACAGTACTTTCTTGCTTGTTTAATCTACATGAATTGTATGCACATGGACCAATTTCTTGTGCTTTTCTTAGATATATATATAATATGTGTTATAAAGACTTGGTCAGGGGTTAAATATCCTCATTCTGCATTTATTTATAGTTTAAATTCCTGTTATGAGATTGCCTTGTGCAGTTAGACTTGTCATAATATGAGAACATTCATGCGAAAACTGACCACCTAAATAATCCCCATTTAGACACCACTTAACATTAGCATCTTCCCCTTTTCATTGCTTCTCCATCTTTGTTGGTCTTTCCTTGATTGCCGAATGTCATGCATTTGACAATACAATGCAAATCGCAGTGTCAAGTTCAGACTTTACAAAAGATGCAAGATGTCATGAAATGCATAAATGTGATTTTAAATTACTACTTAATTCCCATGCAAATACTATCCATAAAGATTTGTTGGAGGTAGGACCAGTAACTAATCAAAAAGAGCAAATTCGTACAATGACCAGAGCATTTTGCAGACATGTCCCTTTTTTTGTTGTGACAGTTGTGTGACTGCCGTGTAACTCACATAGCAATCTGTTATCTTAGTGGAAAAATTGTACCTCTAAAAGAACACAATTATTTGATTCATCTGTTCCTTATATGCACTAAGCATTATTGAGCAATTACAAGGATTGCCTAATTGTGTTAAAAATAAGGTAAAGCTATCTTTGTGTGGTTTAATTTTAGTTTCTGAATAAAAGAGCTTTTTTGACCCCAGTTTGGTTCCTAGTTGAAGTAAATGTGGTTTAAATCACTTTTCCCATGCAAATCTCTTTAGTTACCAAATCCTTCTGTATAATAGGTCACACTGTGTTCTGCCCCTGTCTTAGCATGCTTCTAGTTAAGTTCTAAATTAGCAAATCATAGAACAAGCTTTAGCATCTTTTGAAGATAATTTCACATCTGTTTTCTATCATTTGCCTTTAAATGGTGTTTGTTGTGTTGGTTTTGCTGCTCTTTCAACTTTTCTCTGTTTTCCTTTCCTACAGCTATGTGTTTTGCATTTGAAGACCATCATGCTATCAGGGTACATGTATTTTAGCATGTTGATACAGCATGTTCATTCATTTGTGTTCTCATGTTTATATGACTTATGTAAATAACTCATGCTCATTGATAATTAAGATAACACTGACAAGTATCACCATAGAGAATATTAGAATCATCGGTAATCCTACTACCCAGAGAAAACTAGTAGCGATGTTGTAATAGTATTTGGTGTATATCCTTTGGATATAGATATTGTTTATAAAAATAGCACTGTAAGGACCTCCATACTGTTGTTTGACCATTTTTTACCCTCATATCATAGACATCTTTCAATATTGCCAAATGTATTTTTTGCATTATATTTTAAAATATGTAGAATTATCCCTTTAGCATAAAACTGTCTCAGAAGTAGTGGGGATATTGACTTGTTTGTACTTTGTTTTCTGAATTTATGGAGATAGTGCTTCAGGTAACCATTAGGCAACATCTAATAGTTTTAAATAAAATGCCAGACAGTACCAAAGTTACTCTATCATGTTTTAGGGCAGATATTAGTGTTCTTACCCTGTTACAACCAACCTCCTACTAAGCCGTTGACCAATGCCACGTTTCCGTTCCAGGACATCGTCTCTGCTCTGGAGGACCGTCTCAGGCCTTTGGTCCAGGCTGAGTTATCTGTGCTTGTAGATGTCCTGCACAGACCTGAGCTGCTTTTCCCTGAGAACACAGATGCTAGAAAGAAATGTGAAAGTGGTGGTTTCATTTGCAAGTAAGCAACCTCTCTCTCTGGGGTGGTCAGTGGCCAAAACCTTGATGGCCATACAAAGCCTTCATCCTGGAGGAGACATTGTTCTGGTTTTAAACTTTGATGAATGTAAGGTCATGTGCTAGATTCCTGTTCTGATCTTTCTAAAGTAAGTTTGTCTATTAAATTCTACTTAATGACACTTTTTTGTTTTGGTGGGAATTTCTCATTTTATTTGCATGACCATTCATCTGTTTTCCATTCCGCAAGTCTTAACAGAACGCCCACTATGTTCTGCTATATAAACATAACCCTTTAGTCTTCAAAAATCTCAGATCTACCACAACCCTCAGTCTTCTAACAGTTTTGCAGTCTCTTACTTTATGACATGGGGCATAATCCAGATGAAATGAGGGATTCCATGACTAGAAATCTTCATTTGAGTTTCAAGCTAAAAGTGATTGTCTAGCTTGGGGGAAGACTTTGCCTCTGAGTTTCAGACTTTTCTGAAAAAACTGGATAAGGGAACACTGTATATGCCCAACCACCGTGCTCATAAGGTTTTTTGATACATTCTTGGCATATTTTTGCAGCAGTCCTCAGTGGATAAATACCCATACTTGATGAGTGGACTTCTGTCTGGTTTCTCCCAATCTCCCCATTGTGTAGTGCGGAGCTTCTCCTGCCCTGGCAGCCTGTTGCTGCTCCTTACCAGCAGGTGTCGCTATTAAGACACAGTTGCTGGTTGGCCCTTCACAAGATGAATGCCTTGAAGTGTGTTTAACTTGGGAACCCTTAATAAATGTTCTCTGACTAGTCACAATAAGTTGCTTGTGAAGTGTTTCTAACTGAAAGAGTGTTTCAGAGTTGTAATCTGTGGTTTTCTCCCATTCAGGTTGATAAAACATACTAAGCAGCTGCTGGAGGAGAATGAAGAGAAACTTTGCATTAAAGTCCTACAGACCCTCAGGGAAATGATGACCAAAGATAGGGGCTATGGAGAAAAGGTACTGCATTTTATTTTTATATTAAAATTTTGCTTCTAAATCAAAGAGGTGAGGATGTTTAGAAATTCACCTTAGTTTAGGCATTAGTGGCTTAACTTTATTTTCCCCCAAAGGTATTTATCTTGTCCCTAAAGGTAGTTAAGTCATAGGACTGTCTCCTTAAAATCAGATATAGTCAGTCATCTCTGACTGTCTGCTCAGCACATATTGTAATCTACTATAAGACTGTTCTTATTTAAATTCCTACCAAGAAGTAAATGCCTCTTGCATATCAGAGTTTGAATTCCTGAATTCGGGGTTCCAGCTAAGCATACCTGTGGGTTTACTTGTTTTTTTCTGATGAGATCTTGCACAATCGTTCAGTGCATCAAGAAACTCCCTCAAGTTCTAACTGGAAGTAAGGTAGGCACACACGTCACCTTTCCTGACTGAGATTGTGAAAGGGACAGTCCCCACCATCTGCTGCTTAGTAGACACAGTGAGCAAGGAGATTCTGAGATTGGTCCTAATGCCTCTGTGTAGAGCTGCAGGGCAAAAGTGGCCTCCTTTCAGCTCCTGGGAAAGAATCGTAGGCATGAGTTTCTGTCTCACTAGTTTTCATTTGAAGGTAGTATTATTAACTAGTTGTCTGGTAGCCACAATCAGGAACTATGTATGAATAGACACAGTAATCTCATTGACCTGTCAAAATACCCAGTAACTCAGTTTTAAATTTTGGGAAGAAGCCTTAAAATTAAATCATACCTTTCCTTGTCAGAATGGATGGTGACAGCCAGATCATCACAAATATAAAAGTGCAGGAGTTGTGCTTTCTAATCTGCATAATATTTTTATTGATACTAGAATTACTTAACATGTGAGAGTTTTTGGATAAGAAAACAGTACATAATCCTTACCAACTATTCATTGTTCCATTGTCCCCAAATCAGTAGGCTTTTAAATGTTACTCTAAATATTTAAAATATATAAATTCACAGGTAACAAAAAGAAATTAGAAAATAGGTTTCTATAACTCAGTGGGTATTTCATGGAGGAAACCTGCCAGTCTCGACTTTATGAACATAAGTAATAGAAGCAGAGAATCTTGGTTCAGTGAGAAATGCTGAGATGGCCTGTTCATACAGACAGATTCGTGGGAACCTAGGTTGGTTTTGCTCTAATTAAAGGGAAAAGGATGAAAAGAGAGCCGAAAGCAGGCCAAGTGGACAGAAGACAGTGGATGGAAAAATTAAGATTGATGCAGGACAGATGGAAGGAGACAATATGGAAGAGTAAGTTACCAGTATCCAGAAGTGGTTCTTGGGCCTTGGCTCAAATCACTTTTCAGCTGGCGAAGAAATTGGTCACAAGCAAACAGAGAGGCTAGGAGGAAAGATGATATTTCTTTTTAAACTGGTTGGGACTGCCATCCCGCTCATGAAAATGAAATACTGGTAGACAAGGATGAGAAATGCCATGAAAGAGAGGAAGACATCCTAGAAACCCACGTTCGGTAAGCAGCCCCTAGATGTGCAGCACATACTTGAAACTTCGTGGCCCGTGCTTTGACTGTTGTAAATGTTAATTAGCCATTCATACTAAGGGAAGTTTTGAAAAGGGGTAGAGGGCACTAAAGTATTTGTTTCTCCCTATCTGATAGTTGGTATTAACTTTGTTCCACAAAGGCTCTTTAAAAATATGTCAAGTGATTTACTGTCTGTCCATCTGTGACTAGAGCCTGATGCCCAGACAGGCCAACTTTTTAAAGGGTGGATGTAACCTAGAGCCAAAGAACTAACCTTTATCAAGCAAACCAGTTGGCTTCAGTTAAAAACTACATGAGGTTTTCTTTGACCTGGGCATTGAAACAGTTCCCCCCTGCCAGCTCAGTTTCCTATCATTTGCTTCTTATGTGGACTTGTTCCATGACTGGCCCCTTTCTGGGACTGCCTAGAGCTGCACTGCTTCCCTGCCTCTCCTGAGTCTTCACAACAATAGGGTTGGGTCTGGAAGGAGCCACTAGCACTACCTGGTATAGCCTGCCCCCTCCCTACCCACGGGGAGGTTGGGCTGAGAGCTAAAATGACTACAGTCACATGGAATGTCTACAGTGGGTTCAAGACAAGAACCTGGATTTCCCACATCTCAGGGTAGTGCCCTTTGCACTTGGGGGTCCATCAAGTTCCTGGGCCAGGATCCTGGTCTTTTTTGTGAGTGATCATTCTACAGGTGATGAGATTTAGGTGTCTTTCCTGCTCTCTACTTTATCATTCAACTTTAGGATGTAATTGAGGTGACTAATGAAAAAGGAAATTGAAACCATTTCTTACTATTCCTCTCAAAAATGTTGGTACACTTGTGTAAGTCTACTTGCCTGAAACAAAACAAAACAGGCTTAAGAGCTGTCACTCATTAACAGACTAAAACACACCAGAATTCCTGTAAGATTGACTTACACTTAATGATCACATATACTCCCTAGTTTCTTATAGTATATCTTTCATAACAGTGATAACATTTATTGACCTCTTGATATGTGCCAACTACTACACTAAGCATATCCCTTACCTTATCTCTAATCAGTCTCAGAGATAGATATCATTATTTTCATTAACTACTTTGAAACACAAAGGAAGACGCTGAAAAGTTTAGAAATTTGCTTGGGATCACACCACTAATAACAAGGGAGCCAGAAATTTAAAACCAGACACACTGGCTCCAGAGACCAGTTCTTCACCACTGCATTTTAAGTGGACAGATTGGCCCCACTGAGTGTCTTGAAATCCACCTACAGAGTTAATGTGTAAGTCTTCATTATGTTGCATGCGTATGTAAATGGTAGGGAGCAATGACTCCAAGACCACTAAATGTCCCAGATCTAAGCTTCAGCTTAATTCTGATTTCTCATCCAAATGAGAAGTCTCCAGCCTTAATGATCCTGATCTTCCCAAAGCCATCCAAAACCTACAGTTTTGACCAGATCCCATAGGAGGAGTCAGATTAGTGAGTATTAAACGTTTGGTCCACTTGTCTGGGTTCAAGTGCCTGTTCAGGAATTATCACAGATACTCAAGTCAGTGGCCGATTGAAGAAGATTGCCGCAAGATTTGAATTCTGATGACTGTTTTAGTCTGTTTTTCTGTTTCTATAATGAAATACCCAAGGCAGCTACTTTATAAAGAAAAAGAGATGCTTTTAGCTTCCAGTTTTGGAGGCTGAAAGTTCAAGATCAGGCAGCCCCATGGATTTGGTCTCTCATCAGGGCCTTGTGGTAAATGGCACCATGGTGGGAGCCTGCATGGGATCAAGAGATGACATTCTGAGGTAGGAGCCAAGGAGGGGTTCAGGGATCGGAGTTGCTCTTACAACAACTTCCCCTTGGGAGAACTAACTAAAGGGTCCACAAGAATGAGATTCATTCTTCTTAATATGGGTTCCCAGTGACCAGGTCCTGCCACATTCATGCATCACCACACTGAGGTCCATCCATTTAGCACATGAACCTTGGGGGACACTCAGACCATGGCAATCATTAGGAATGAAAAGCACATTTCACTGTTAATGACTCTTATATGCAAAGGATCAGCAATGTATATTCTTCTCAGGGTGGTAAATGTAAAATGAAGAAACATTAAAAATTATGAAAATAATGGTGAAATACATTTTTATATGATAGTTATAGCATCTTTCTGTCCTGGGTATTCAAAATGAATAAACTTTAAGCTGGCTTTAGCCTGTAATCCCATCACTTGGGAAGCTGAGGCAGGAGAATTGCAAGTGCAAGGCCAGCCTGGGCTACTGTATACAGTGAGACTCTGCTTCAAACCCCCTTTCCCCCACAAAGAAGCAATAAACTTTAAAATTATTCAAGATTTTATTAACACTTTGAATGTGCACTGCCTGCTAAAAACTCAGCATTTAGTATGCAAGTGAAACTGTGTCAATGTTTAAGGGGAAAAACAAAACATAACAAATCTCCCATAACTAAACATCTCAAAAATTTAACTTAAATGTCTCAATAACTCATATAAAAATCTTCAAGCCCCTTGGCCCCAATTAAAAAGGGAGCATAGTTATTTTATATATTGGCTACTCTGTAGTTTACTGTAGGTTTATTAAGATGCCATTGATGTAAGTTATTAGAGGGTTTTGGAAAGATACTCAGAGGCCAGGAATTAATGTGAAAAGATAACCCAGAATTTATGTAAAATTCTATTTTCCCTTTTGAACAGTAGCAGCTGTTTCAGTACTAGTGCATACAAAACCTCAGGTAATGCTAAGGTTTTCATTTTATGCAGTGTTCTTCATTAATTACTAAAGCTTCTTCTATGTGAATGAAGTGCATACTAGCATTTTTAGCTACTGTTTCTGACAGCCACTTCAATTTGCAAAGTATACTAATACTAATGAAACATAATGAAAATCACTTGAGTATCATTCATCTGTCTTTAAACAAGCATAACTAATAATTCTCATGTGTTTTATTTTCATTGGACTTGATGTGAATAAATGCTGTGTTACTAATATCACTTAAGTCTCCACTAATCATCCCAGAAGAGAGATGATCTCCTTCAGTCATTAGTGATCCTATTACCTTGGGAAGTCAGTGCTGGTTCTGATTGAGCCCAATTGCAATTTGAGCTCCTGAGCCCCAATTAACTCATAAAATGAGTGTAAAGAAAGGATTTCCTTCTGAACTGAGCTAATCTTACTCTAGTCTTTTACTCTATTCTTTTCTACCCTTTTCTGAAAACAAAACAAAACAAAACAAAAAACAAAACAAAACATTGCTTGGGGAATTTGCCCTTACTCCAGCTAGATTCAGGTTCTCATGTCTATAAGCAAGTGTGAGGCTCTCAGCATACTTGGCTAAGTGACTCTGAGACTTGGTGCCTGGCATCGGAGTGAAGCATGGTAGTATCTTGTCCATTTGTTCCAGAGCAGGTGTCACTGTGATCTGTGGCAGTGTCCATAAAGCCAAAACCACTTAAAATGGTCACTGTCTGATAGTACTTTAAGGTAAAACAACAAGCCATATGAATACATTTGTCTTTCCTTTTCCTAACATATCTTTCTTTTTCTCCCCCTTTTTTCTTTTCCAGCAAATTTCCATTGATGAGTTGGATAATGCTGAGGTCCTAATTTTATTGTTTTTTGTTTTGAGTGTCCCATGGTAGTGTTTCCATGACACCCTTCCAATGAGCCCTGTCCTCTGGTCTCTACAGTGTCTAGTATCTGAGTTTGTGTAGTGTGCCTTCTGGAAAGTGAGTGGCGTCTGTCCTGTCTCTGTTGGCATTTCCCATGAGTTTGTTTGCCATTCACCGTTGGAGATCCCATCTGAGTCTAGAAAAAGATTTTCTAAACTGTGATAAGATTTCAATCATTCACTGTCTAGAATTGCAACTGAATTTGTAGTTGACGATGGATATTAATTTATCTCTTAACTCAGGTTTGATATTACCATAAAGTACTTTTCTATCTGTATGTAAAGCATTGGACACTAAGAGAATGATTCCATTGACATGGTTTGAAAGTGATAAAAAAGAAAAAATACAACCTGTACTCTATGTGTGTGTGTGTGTGTGTGTGTGTGTGTGTTAAGTATTGAGTATGAGGGGTATAAAGATTTTAAGACACATCTTAAATTCTAAAGTACTTTCTTGAGACTTTCCACCCTAACATTAGGAATACATTGTATGACTTCTAGGAAAATTATGTGTAAATCCAGAAGTTGAGATGTCATCCAGTGGCAAATTACTCGTACTCACTCAGAATTACCCTAGAGACTCACAAGTTAGTGGCCATTTTGTTTGGGATATCAGGGCCTCTTATATATTTTATTTTGTACATTTTTTGCAGCATTCTTTGCCATATTTTTAGGCAGTGATACATGGTAGTTAAATGGTACTAGAAAAATTAATTTGAGGTCTTAACCTATATAATAAAGAGGATTTAATTGGATAGCAAATCAAGCATGCTAGAATAGAATTTTTTTTTTGCTGTTTAGATTCATTTTTCTAGTCTACTTTAGAAATGTGTTCTTTCTTTTGGTAGAACAGTTAATAACTTATTTTGGATGGGAACATATTGTCTACTATAATGTCTATTTCAATGAATACACCATAATTTCAGAGACTCTGAGAAATAGTTCAAATGTACCCAAGGAGAGTTGGAACCACAGATGTAAAATTGAAAGCCACAAGCATGGTTATGAATTTGGTCCAGTTGCCTCTGGAATGAAGTTTAGAGAGATTAAATGGGTGGTCTTAGCCCACACAGCAGGGGAATCACCACACTAGAACTACTAGCGCATGGCTGCCTCAACTTCTTACTGGTCTGCACAGTGAATTCCATATGCACAGTTTTCCTTACATTGAGAGACATGAATAAGTGAGGCCACACCTGGGAGGAGTAGAAGGTGAGAAAAACAAAGAGGGTATGGGGCTTTAATTCATCGCTTTAAGTATAGTGATTTTTTGCTGTTTATTGTTATCTTTGATCCTTCTGGGTTATTTATATGCTAGAAAAGCATCCTTTGCTGAATTTGTATGTCAAGACCCTTTAATATTCTTGTTCCTATCTACAGTTATAAATGCTTCACTGATTTAAATTTTCCCTCTGAACTATAGAGGTTGAGCTTCTATTTGCTTAAGTACAAATTAAGTAAGGAAAGGAAAACCTTTCTAATCACAGTCTGCAGTGTTATTAATATACTGTTTTGCACCATAGTAATCAGTTGATGTGTTCGCTTACTCAAGATACAACTTGGTTTTCCTGGCTGGGAGTTTATTGCTTGCTTATGGAAAGATTCCACAGTTGGAGCAGGTGTGTTTATAATTATAGTCTAGGAAATAGAATACTGTCTGTTTATAAAAGAAGAATGTTCTGGCAGGCATTTGGATTCTTTGAAAATTCCCTGAGGAAGCAACTGTGAATCTCCTCTGCGTTGTTACCCCTGGCAACCGTCAGAACCCTGGGACACCAACACCCTGTCCCCAGTCCCTCGTCCCTCAGGCTATTGGATCTGGCCCTCTAAGCAGAGATGACTGATAGGTCTTCTTCATCGATGCAGTTCTGGAAACTACCACAGCTCCTGTGGTTTCTCCCCCACCAAGCCTTTAGTCAGTGTGTGCTGGTGGAAGCCTGCAGCCCACAGCTACACTTCTGCAGAGGTTTAATGAGAGCTCATGCTGGCCCAGGGCCAGGCAGTCTTCACACCTTAGTTTCAGGCCCACATTACAAACCCTGAGCATGGCTGGGTAAAGCCCCTGAGGCAGATGTTGTGCCCATAACCCCTGACTGAGGAAGGGTCACTGCTCTTTGTTTATAAAGGCCAAATGGGCAGGTCAGGAGAGATGTGCAGTGAGTGACTTGGAGAAAGGCTCATGCCTACTGCATCCCTGTCAGGGCTTTGAGAAACCAGGGTGAAATGAGGACAGAGGCATAGATTGCCTGCAGGAGACATGCATGGTATAGGCCCTCCCAGCTGTCTTGTGGAATACAATTTCATTGATACCAGGAATAGGAGTGGTTTTGTTTTTGTTTCTTGGCGAGAAAAGCAGCAGAGTCCCCATCCTTACCCCTAATTAGATCTTTTTCACTGGCAGTGTGGGAGGCAGGTGGGGTGGGTGGAGAAAAGAAAACTGATTGCATTGGTGTCCCTTCAGCCTTTCTTAAGTCTAAAGCTTGACAGATCCTTTCATCTATATATGCCTGAGTGGCCATCCCAAAAATTAAGATGTGGAATGTTTCCATTGCTCCATGAAGTTCCCTTGTCTGCCCATTCTTCGCTTTAAACTGACACCATTTTATAGTAAAGACATTTCTGTGACTCGTTTTTAAGTGTTGTTATGTTTGAGACATAGTGCTAGGGGACTGTATATATTGATTTTTCAAATAGACAGTGTCTGCCATGCTGGAGCTTACTGTATTGATGGAGAGACAAACAGTAATAAAAATTAACATAAAATAACCCCTGTCAGTCATGGAACATGTTAGAAAGGAAAAGCACATGGAATCATGAGAACATGATCTGGGGACTTATTACATAAACAGGACAGATAATAGCTTCTGAGGTCAGGTAGGAGTAGGGGAGTAGCCTCAAAAGATGTTTGCATGGGTCACTTTTCTAAATTATGAAGTGTCACCTCAATCAGGCAATGATTGTCATGAAGTACTCAGACTTTTGGCACAGGTAGTGAGTGACACAGTAGTCCACCTAACTTTGACCTGCGTGTCCTTGGGCAGGTATACTGTGTTTGTAGCTCAGTGTATCTGTCAGTTTCTATGCATTTAAGATAACCAACTCCATTGAATTACTGTCACTTGGAGCCTCTGGGGACAGCTAGCAACTTTGCCTTCCTGCTTTGCAACAAAAAAACCTAGACTGACATTCCCATTTACCCAGGGTGGCTGCTGCCTGCTTTTATAGAGCCTTCAACTTCTTCCACCTCTAGCAACTTCCGTAAGCAAAGGATGCCACTGACAGGGAACTTGGTAAAATTCAGGGGGGCAAAAAGAAAAACTGAGAACCGCAAGAAGTGTTAGATTTCACCTTCAGGGGGCGTTCTCATGACGTCCAACCCTGGGTGAACTGTCCTACTTTTTTACATTGCTGTGAACTGCAGAGTTGGGCACCTGCCAACACTCAGGCGGCAGTTACATAAGAGCTGCTTTTTTTTTCCTGGAATTTAGGCTCACTGCTGATGTGTGACCTTCAGCAGTAATTGCCAATAAATGCAGCAGGCTGTTTACTGTTAGACACTGGCAACCACAGAGCAAGCTCAACCCAGAGCATACAGAAGCTATTGCATAGTGTGTATGAAAGGCTTTTTTTTTTGTTATTTTGGTTTGGAGTTTTTTTTTTTTATGAGATTATTCATAATGACTGAAGTTGTATCATTTAGTCAAATCTGAATGTGTTTTTTAAATAATGAACTAGGCTATTAAATTCTGATGAACTTGTTCTATAAGATACAGGTAAAACTGCATTGTTGGAACAAGGTAATTTGTATTTATTTTTGTCTCTAAAAACAAATACAGTTAAAGAGAACTGTGTTAGCAGATGTGAAGATTTAAAATTGTTCTAAATGCTAGATGACTTCTATTTTGGTTTGATCTTCTTGAAAGCTTTCTGTTCTGTTAATGAAGGGTTTTCAAAAGCTGATAAAGGCTGGGGCCCAGCAAACTTTATTTGCAAAACCATTCGCTGTTTTTTGTTTCCTTCCTCTGAGGTTATGGTGGGTAAAGAGGAACTGAAGACTGATTCAGAGGGTTGGAGATCATAAGTTCCCTTTGATGTGCTGATATCTAGATCTGTCATAACAGTTATGTTTCTTGATTTATACTCAACTTCTGCTAGCATAGTCCATGCAGAGACATTCTACTTAAAGAGAAATTACAGAAGCCCAGGGGTTGTAGAGGAATTCCTGTTGAGGGCAGCAGGAAACAAAGGGCATTTACAGGCTGTGCTCTATAATGGTTTACTATTACAGTCATACTTGAAATGATAGGTGGGATGGAAAGATGCACAGGTGTTTTGTAACACTTGGTGCTGCAGGGTGGTGGACAGGATGCTATTTTGTAAACACCATGCATAATAACCCTAGTCTGTGAGCTTATTTTCATTCAAGAATTACAAAGTATAATTTTCTTCATTGATAGGAGAAATGCATCCTTTGATAAATTGTTAGGTACTTTACTGAAAGCAAGCACGTCAGCATTTTATATGTTCATAATCTTTGTTCTGCTGAAGTATGGTAGTTCGGAGCCCCTGGTTACTGGCCCCCTCCAGGAAGGACACTTAGGATTCAGTGGCTCGGGATACTGTTTGAATTCCTATTTCTAAGCCAATCGTTTTGACTTTTTTTCCTATTAAGTGTGATTTTGCTTACCTAATCTGAAAACGCTAGAAGACTTAAAATGAAGAGTAAATATGAAGAGGTATTTGGGGATAGGCAGTGTCCGACCATCGTTAACCACCTGTTGGTTTGAGAGACTTCATATTGATTTGAGGTGTCAGCACTGAATAAAGTAACTGATCCTGACACTAAGGAGACAAGAGTGCAAGACTTGTAAAATTCAGACATGGCCATGCTCTCCGAACATTCTCCCTAAACATGTTCACTAAAAACTTCACCATTCATGGGGGGGAAAAAGAAAAATAAATTTTGATAATAAAAATATGCCTAGAAATGTAATTCATTTATCCAGCATTATATTTTACCTTGGGTATTAGATATTGAATTTATGTAGCTATAGTTTTCTTTGACTATATATATAGCTTATTAATATGATTGTATTTATCAAAATTACAGCTTGCTATGAAATCACTTTGAGGATAAATTCACTTTATCCTCAAAGAACTGTGACCAAAATGCCCATTGGAGAAAGTGCTGGTATAGACTATAGCTTATTTTACCAGCTTATTTACCAGGTTTACCCTGGTCTTTCCCATTCCTGGAAGCTGTATGTTCTAACAGGTTATATTACATAAGGAATTTGCCTGCTAGGTTTTATGAAATGAAGCTTACTGAAAATGTACCAAGAGATACTCAATATTTTAGCTGAGAGGACTCCAAAAGAGTATCTATTCCAGTGTCCTTAAACAAGTGAAATGGTGGAACCCCAAAGAGGTTCAGTGATGTCCCAAGGTCATGCATGTAGCCAGGGCCAAAACCTGGATGAGCCATTGTCATATGATGCCTGTCTGCGCTCGCAGCTTCTCCATTCTATTTCATAAATGTGTCTCATTAAAAATTGTCTTTCTGGTTAGTTGAGGGTTCCTGAGGCTGCAAAGTACCCTCTACTGTCTCGAACAGCTTCTTCATAGGATTTTCAAAGGAAAAAAAATAGTTAATTTAAGTTTAATATTTGTTTAAAAAGGAAACATTTTGAAACAAGCACAATAGTTGTTTATGGAGAAATGGCACTGCAATGATGAAAATACATGGTAATACAAATTTCTGTTCCTAGATTAACTGAGAAGCATAGAACACTACCTATGATAATTGCAAAAGTATTCAAGATGCTTCTCTGGACACAGAGATCCCAGAGAAGAAAAGAATTAAAACAAATACAAAGGGATGTTGTTTCTGGTTCTATCTTCTTTTAGCTTTGGTTTCTATTGGCAAGGGAATAAGAAGGCATCTCTATGGATTCCTGCCCGAAGTTCCTGCCTATTATCCTTTGTTCTAGTCATATAAGATGAAACTAAAGGATATGTTAGTGGAAATGTGTCTAATGCAAATGGCAGAAGATAATACTTTTTATCCATTTGTGTCTCTGCTCTAAAATACATGGGCAATTGCTGTCATTCTGCTTTTTAAAAATGCTTCCTTTTTGCACTAAGGGCAGAAAGCAAGTGTATACAATTTCAATTCATTAGCCTGAAACACATGGAATGTGAGAGTGGAGTTAAAATGCATCCTTGGGCCGGGTGTGGTGGTGCATGCCTGTAATCCTAGCACTCAGGAGACTGAGGCAGGAGAATCGTTGTGAGTTTGAGACCGTCCTGGGCTACAAAGTGAGCTCAAGGCCAGCCCCAACTGCATAGTCAGACCCTGTCTCAAAACAACAAAACAAAAACCAAAACAGCATTCTTGGAACATGTTATTGTTTATATAATTTTGAAACTACATATATATTAGCTATACTTTCTTTACCACTACCCGAGTCCTTCTGTGTCTCCCTACCCCTAATGGGAGGCTGGGTATTTTGGAAGGAAATGTTCTCCTTGAGTGGGGCTTTTGTATGAAAGTCTTCTGTCCAGAATTGAGTGATCAACCTACCGTATGCCTCATCATCTTTGGTGTAGTAGTCCCTATGTTTTTTATTTCATTTTACGTTTCAGGAAATTCAAAAAGATGGTAATTATTAGTTATGTGATAACAGCTTTATATGTTAGATTTTTTTTTCCATCTTGGGATCAAACTACTAAAGTGGTTGCATTAAGCTGGATTGAAACACCACCAGATTTAACAGTTTCAGTCCTCCCATGCATTCAGCACTTACTCTGACAGCCGCTTTCTGGCCTCCAGAGAGGTGTGCTGCTGTTGGAGCCCAAGGTCACACAGTTAAAGCGTAAGACTTGGCTTTATTCCATGGCCCCAGATTGCACCTTGCACCAGTCAGCCATGCCACCCGTGCATGACTTAGGCCCAGGGCAGCCCACGCAGGGTCTGGCTGTACATCTGACATCAGTTATCACTGTCTTCACGTGGAACTGTGGAGACTTCTTTGCAACCACACCCTTTTTCAGCCACCACACATACCGGCACATTTCATTTGCATGTCCTTTGGCCACATCTTGTCTCTCCTTTGTAGATTAAAAAGTCTATAAACGAGGAGGTGCTGGAGGGAGGAATATCTTTACGGTGTGATGGGTGGAGCCAAAGAACTGAGTCCATGAAGCCTTAGAGGGAAACACATGGGTGCAACATTCATCCACAACACGGCCCTTAATACTGGAAGCTTCCTTTTCCCAGAGATGCTGGGAGGGTGAGATTCCATCCTGAAAGACTGACACAAGACCTTCTGCTGCAAGACATGATGTGGAAAAGAGAGACAGGAGAATGGACAGTGCTGCAATAGGCGCTTGTCCCAGGAAGGTGGTGCTTTGGAGCTTTTGCAGGCTTTGGCCCTGCTGGCATCCTGCTCCTTTTCTCCCTGCTGAGCCTCTGTCACTTTCCTCCTTTCATTAATCTGGCACAACACCCAGCAGCAGCGGTTCTTCTTTTGAGGACTTATAAGACATAGTTCCTTCTTGGTTAGTGGTTGGACACCCCCCCCCCGTTTTATTTTGAATGTATTTCCCCCATCTCAGGCCAGTTATTTCTTCCAGCACAATCATATTCAGTATAATTTAAAAGAGCAAGTGTCTGATCACCTTAGTCATTGCCACAGGCGATTCAATGAGCACTCCTCTTTGATCTTCCATGTTTCGTCCTTGAGTGTTGGTCTGTGGACTTCTCTGTGGCCCACAAAACGCAAGTGCTGTAACTAACATGCCTCATTTTACTCCCAACTAGCTGCCACAAGCTCCGGAATCCGAGAACTCCTCAGAGGTGTGTCACTCACCTATATTTGCTGTGTAAGCAAATATGGGTAATTCAGCTGTTCTGATTGTCTGCATTGTTGTGATAAGGTGTCTGTCCAGTGAGAGGTGGGGGAGGGAGGTCTCAGGCTGGCTGGAAACTGATCATTGCTGTACTAGATGTGGCTCTTGGTGTAGAAAGGAAATCCTCAGAAAATGGAGCTAAACCAAGCATCCTCCAGGTGAGGGCATGTGGCTCCTGGAAAGTCTTCATACACAGCTGTCGCAGTCTTGAGCTGTCCACTGAGAAATTTTGGATTGTTGAGACTTGTCTACTGTACAGAACTGACCTTGGCTCTTGTGCAAAGATGATAAAGTTTTGAAATTCCAGATATTAATTTACAGCAGAAAATACTAAGTACGTTGTAGTTTCACAACACACACTTTTGTATCTTTCTTGCCACCAGCTACACTCACTAAATGAGGCACTAGAATTTATTAATGTTTGTAACAGCAAGGAGAAGCTTTTAAAGGGAGGCATTAAAACTTACTTTCAGAAACTGTTCTATAATTGCCTGCGTTCAAGCTAAAATGAAATGTACTTTATTTGAAAGAAGTCTATTGAAGCTCTTAAAAATGAAACACAAATGATGGACTAGCTAAGTTGCAGTGTGGATGTTTTCTGATGATCAGCCTGTCTCATTCTAATCAGAGCTCTGCACTAACAGTTTTGATTAGAATACTCATCTCCTGGTGGAGTGGGAAGAGCTGTGTCCATGTCTGTGCAGAAGTGTGCACTGATGTTGTTTTGGCATGTGCTGTGCTATAATGCATGTAAAAATCATGAGTAACTGCCTGATTGAGTCTTGTTTTACACCCCTTTGGAGTTAATATAGTATAGAACTTTTGTTTCATAATCTTTACAAAAAATAGTGTTGGCAGCAAGTCATAGCCTTTTCATTTTAAGTATGATAGGGTTGGGGGTTTCCAACAATTATTAAGCAAAGTCTAATATAGTCAAGCATCGTTTGGGGGGAGGGGTGGACCTCAAACAAGCTTATTCTTTTGTGTAGCCTTGGCTGAATATGAGCTTGAGATGTATTTTACTTAGGACTGATGCTGAAGAATGGTAGTATCTCCTGATTGTCAAATTTAAAATGGAATTTCTGCATGCTTAGCAGGAACTTGAACCAAGTCCACCCCTGAGGCAACTGGAAGACCATAAAAGGGTATGTAATCTTGAGTCTTGCGTGTCCGGAGCTAATGATCAAAACTCCCCCCTCAGCCACAGACTGTGATGTAAAGGCAGTTTTTGTTGTCGTTGATACTGTTAAAACATTTATTGGCTCAGGACCAATCACAATCTTTTATATAAGTGAAGCTAACTGGCAGTTCTGCCTATTTTCTACCTGATCAAACACTGCTCCCAGCCAGGCTCCAAATAATGACTAAGCTAGCTATTCATGTCCTCCCCTTTCCTGTGGTGGCTTTCTACTTAAGGTAGAATCTAAAAAACTTATTTTTCTGTAATAGCTGATGACTGTTATAGATAATTTAAACACAAAAGTATAATGAAAGCAGTTTTTAATTATACTGCACAGTTATAAAGGCTGCTAATGTTTTCATATTTCCTTCAACCACTTTTTTATACATGGGAACATGTGTCCCCATAGACACGGGGTTAATCCCATCATCATTGGGATTATTTTAAATGCACACATTTTTGTGCCCTGCTTTTGTGATTTAATGTTGTATCTGAGCCTTTTTTTTTCTTTATTTTTGAAAGTCTTTGCAAGTTTACTGGTGTTTAAAGTTCCCCAAATGAACAAGAGGTTTGTAATGTTTTCCTTTCAAAGGGAAGTGAACAAATGTGTGCATCTTTGAATAGATTCCTAAAAGGGGAATTCCTAGGCTAATGGATAAATAGGATCTTACTGTGCTCATTATGCATTGCCAAACTATTTTCTAGAAGGTTATGTAAATATACGTGATCATGGAGATAGCCTTGATTTACCCATTTTGGGAAGATAACCAGATATTCTGGTTTTCTGAGAGCTTGTCATATACTGGTACTGTGCTAAGATTTTTACAAATGTTTACTCATCCAATTTTTATTAATGCTTACATAGACACAATGATATGACCTTCATCCCCATTTTACAGATGAGAAAATTGAGACAGCAAGATTAAACACCTTGCCCAAAGTCATGGAGGTAGAAAACAGTCATTTTGAGGACTGCCTTGTCATCTGTGTCCTGGAGAATTTATGCCTTTGATAAATGGGTTGCCTGATGTACCCTTCTTCTGCTCCCGTACCCCAGCTCTTACCTAGTCTAGCACATTTCAGATCTTTTCTGTTCTCTTGCTTTGATAGAGAAATAAACTCTACGACTCTTTGACTAGAGAATAGCTGGTAGGGAGTTTGGATTTTGGCAAAATTCAAAGCACAGAACTGTAGCCCTTCCCCTCCAGAGTCCTGGAGCTCATTTACCAAAGATACCCTGCATTCTTGTCTTTTCCATCCTTACCTGCCCCTGAAGAACTATCCCAGGTGTTAGAAGTTGCTGACAAAGGCAAACAGCTGTCCCTCATGGTCTAAACTCTCAGGGACTCAGTGTTGAAAAACGGTGGAGTTAGCAACAGTATCAGCTGTGTGATTTAGGGCAAATTATTGAATCTCCCTATGCCTCACTTTCTTCTGCTATAAAATGGAGATGATGTCTGTTTCTTTCCCTTAGGACAGTTATGCAGGGTGACCACATAAAGTATTGAGCATAATTGCTCAAATATAGTTAAAAAATTCTAATACTGTATTGTAGTCATCTTGCAGTTTGAAATGCCCACGTGATTTTGTAGACAACAGGAGTAGAAAAAGTATTTTTAAATCCAGCTGCTACCTTAGTGCTGACTAAGGTGTGAGAGACTCACTGCTCATGTGAGAGGGTGATCTTGCTTGAAGCACATGATCTTTAAGTAGCTGAAACCTGGGAAACCAAAGTCACTACCCTACTGCTGGTATGTGCACTGTTAACTCCTTAGTGTCTTGTTCAGCTGTGGCTATATTCCCACACAGAGCATTAACCACTAGTTTACTTGATGTAAATGGAATTCTTA